>JAOVVB010189237.1:0-11089 GCA_028570985.1 Heterobranchus longifilis | reverse complement strand
GGAGAGAAAACGGGGGAATAATCACAAAAAAACCCACAAAAGTAACAATGAGCTGCATAAGTCAACAAATAATAATAACATATATTAACACGCACGTACGTGCTGTTCACATGGTTCTGGCAGCTGAAGCCTGGGAGAGTCATGCACACGCACGTATCTGCATCTGCATGACTGAGCTGTACTCATCACACTACACGCATACATACATACATGTGGGACTTTTAGTAAATAATCACACAAGCATATATGTGTTGTGTATGTTGTGCTGCAGAGAGAGAGGAGGAGAGAAAAAAAAGAGTGAAATTGATTGAATCAATATGTGTGTCAGAGAAACTGCACAAGATGCAAATGTTTGGAATCAAATGAGGAAAGAGAGAGAAGTTTGGTAAATAAACGCTGAAAGACATACGCAATTAACTTGAGCTTTATTTATTTGCTTGTATTTTCTTATTTCAGTTATATTTTTTCTCTTTGTACTTGTATTGATTAATTTGTGTAAATGGAATGTGTCAGTCTTTATTTATATGCTTTGGCAACATGTTTTTGATTAAATAGACATTTTTACATCATTAGCTGTATTGGCAAGTGTGTATGAAAAGGTTTGGTCTCAAGTGTGCAGTTCCAGAGGTGGCTGCTCTGTTACCCAGTACAGCTGTTGCAGCTATTACACACACACACGCATGCGCACATGCACGCATGCATGCACACGCACACGCACACACAGTCTTAGGCAGGCCATTACCTGACATAATCAGGGCAATGTGGACAAGGATCAAATCCAGCTTTAACTCTTCGTAAACAGGAAAAGAACAGGAAGTGAACCTTAAGTGTCTGTGACGGTAAACAACCAGTGGTATGCAAGTTATTTACCTGACTTCCCAGCAACATTCAGTTAACATTTGGCATGTAAGTGTGTTGGTGTATGGTTTACTTCCACCTCCTCTCAGTTGTTTATTCCGCTCTGGGTAAAAACAGCTCCTCTTTGTCTCTCTCTCCATCAGTATCTAATACTTAAAGGATGTCTCTTTCAGCACCACATGAAAACACATGTTCTCCTCTCTGTTGCAATAAACATATGCGTATGGCTTAGACAATGTCCTTGTATTTGTTGAAAAGGATCTCGCTAATGCCAGGAAATTACAGGCCCAGAAATCATCAGCAGTGGTTCCTGATGACAGGCCGCGTCCTATTTACCATGACGACAGAGCAACAGGAAGTGGATCATCTGCATGGTAGACGCAAGCGCAAATGATCTGACGCCAGTGGTGAATCATCGCTGTATATGGTCAGTCTGGGTCCTGGACTAACAACAATCATCTGTTTTGCTTTAAAGCATCAACCTTCAAACCTCAATACGTCCTCATGTCATACATTAATCAAATGGGATAAGCACAAAACTCTTTGTTACCAGTCGCAACGGCAACACTGGTATTGTTTTCATCTTGTGTGTCTGTGTATGTGTGTGTCCTTATGGCAAAATGTGGTCCTGGAGAGACCTACTGTAGCGGGAACTACAACAGAACTGGATTTGAGTTCTACAGTAGGTGTTTATATGTGCAGACAGATTTTGTCACAGTGATAGCGTCACAACAGTGTAAGATGCAGTCACGAAACTTTACAGGTGTGTAGCTGAGATCAAAATGAAGGCCGAGTTTGAAGATGGGTGTGGTCTGAGCAAGGGCGTCAGAAGTAAGGGGGTAGGAAGTAGGAAAGGGGCTTTGCCCCCCTCCTAGTTTACACCACTGGTTCAATTTGGCATCACAGCTGGTGTGATCCCATTGCAAGATGGTATCTAGCTTTTTTATGTTCTCCATTATAAAAGGGACCAGTTACATTTATGTAGATACATATAAAAAATATTGATCTGTCAAGTCAAGTCAATACAGCCTAATATCACAAATCTTATCACAAATGGGTAAAGCCAAGCCAGCTTTCTCGTCCCAGCGCAGCTACTAATCTATGTGGCAGTAATGTCCTTCATCCACAACACAGACCTGGTCATAGTACAATAATTGGTGCAAATGTTGTTGTGTGGATCACATTGTTAACTGAACAGTGTAACACAGTGTACACTCTTTGTAGATTTCATAAAAGCTTTAAATACTGCTGACCACAACATCATAAATAAGCTGCTTTCTGTGAGTTTTGATGACTCAGCTGGTTCAACTCATATGTTGCTGGTAGAGTTCAAACTTTTTTTGCCAATTGTTTCCAGTCAAGTCCCCGAAGGCTTGATAAAGGTGTTTCTCAAGGATCAATATTAGGCCCCCCTTCTATTTACTCTGTTGGACAATAAATATTATTTATACTGATGATACGATCTTGAATGCCCTCAGCCCCACTGCAAACGTGGCCTTCTTCAGATTACAGTCTGCTTTCGACGTCCTCCAGACCTTCCTGTTTAATTTAAAGCTTGTTCTTCAATTTTGGTAATGTGAATGTTGTTTTGATACTGTGGACTGGAGTTGGAATAAAACTGGTACTGTATATATTGTGTGTAAAAATTCCAGTGTCTTAACAATGAAGTTGTAAAAGCAAAAATGGCACTAGTTGACTCTTTTTTGGACAGGTTTACCTGTGGAGTGCTAAAAGTGTTCATCCGCTGCATTTTAAAGCTGCATGGTTGATCGAATACATACAGAAAATATGTATTTCTGAGGGGAAATTGTGATTATATCCTACAAGAATGATAGCATGTTGAGTGTTAGCCAGGCCACAAAGTTTGGGAAAAGATTAAGGACTTTGAGTACTTTCAGTTCGATGATTTACAGTCAAGAGAAGTTTGTTGTGGGTTTTGCATTACCAGATTAAAGGAAGAAAACAACATGATTTATGGAAAAATAAATCAGCTTTCTTTCCTATTTCTTTTTTCTTTCCCTTCTTCCCTTTCTTCCCATTTCTGAGTTCACCATGTCCACCAAGTTCATCATGAATGTAAGCCAGCAAATGACTGCATTTTGTGTCATCAGATTTGACTTAGACAGTCCCAGTTTATGCTCAGGATGAGAAATGCATGTTCAAATGTTAGTGTTACTTTAGCATTTGCTCTGTAACACAAGCTTGACACAGATAAATTGTTACACTTTTATTACATAGCTACAGAAAGTATTGTGTTACATTATACACACATGCTGTAATATTTATTACCATACCTGATAAGAATACATTGTTGAAGCTCTTGCATTACTAACATCTATGGGCCTCACTGTTAGCTATTTAGAAGTCAAAAAGTACTAGAATAGTGTATACCAAGTCTGATTACAAGACCACACTGTCTCTCTATATTATGACTGAGATTTTTTTTTTCTTTTGTGATTGTAAGTAAGAGGGCTCAACAATGCAAAACAGCTGAACGCTTGGCTTTGTGGTTGGATTCTATAGAAAACACAGATCTCATTTTTAAGATATTGTTGTCAATGTGTCTCAAAAAGGAAACGTTTTGCCTGCTAAAATGTGTTTTACATGGCAAAAGTCACGTCTGCTTCCATTAATGGATATGTTTTTTGTATTGAGGGGTCGCCTTTGATGGACGTTATGTCGCTGTGAAGATAGATTTAGAGCCAAAAAATACTTGTTATTCATCTGCTCAAATGGAAGTCTGACATTTGGGAAAAGCTGCTGACAGGCTAATCTTTAGATGAGGGAAGTTGACATTGATATATTGTTTTTTCATAGCAAAAGTAAGAGTATTTTTGTCCCATTTTCTGCACTACCGTCATTTGGGATTAAGTGGACAATTTGACTGAAATACATCAATCATAGTATTAAAATCATTCTAAGTAGAAAATCCCTCAACGGTGTTTTCTTTAGGAACCAAGTATTTCTTTTGACTTCTGTGTTTATATGATAACATTTCACTACATGTAGGAAGTGTTTTAGTGACCCTAGCACAAAGCTAGACTATGTATCTGTTCTGAACTCCAAGAAAATCTTGAAATCATTTACTTTTATGGGACTTTCTTGTAAACAAAACAACAAACAGTTTGTCTCCTCTCGAGGGTATGAATATCCATCAGTGAATTTGGATAAATCATGAATTAAACCTTGTTTGAAGCTGCAGAGAGGAATTCTTCTGTAGTTTTTTTGTGTGAAAGAAGGCTGGAAGATGGAGCACATTGAAACCTACATGAAGGAGAGTGAGGTTTCTGTGGTCGTTGTGGAACATCAAGGAGTGGGCGAGTGATAAATGACACTGGTCTCAACGCTGAAAGATAAATAATATACAGTCCTGCTGAAAGTAGGTCACATAATGGTTGAGCTTGTACGTGGATTGTGGGTCCTGTGAGACTGTGCTTTAATGACACTATCTACCTAATGAGTTATATTATTGAGACTGGAAAATATACTTTAACAGCCGAGGCTCAGAGACTTAACAGGTTGTGACAGAAGAAATTGCTCATTTGGTTCTCCCAGAGGAAGAGTGGGACCGAACATCAGAGATTAATGATGAAACTCTCCTTCTCTCCCCAATGAGGCATCCCTGCATCTCCAGTCAGTCCTTAATTTCCCTTCAATTTCCACATTCTCTTCCTTCACATCTCTATTCAACATTTGTATTACTCCTTCTTTTTCTCTCCCTCTTCTCCACTTACTTCCATCTCCTTCTCCTCCGTTATCAATCTACCTGTACCAATTCCTCCCTCTCACTTTATCATCATCCACTGCTTCAGTATTTCTATCCTCCTTTATTGCTCCTCCCTCCCTGCGCTGGTCCTCATTTGTTTCACACACTGGAGAGTAAAAATTCTATATATAGCATTTTAACAGCCTGGTCGCCAGAACAAAATGTTGGCATTGTACGTTTCTGCAAACCACGGATATGTAATATTTGTATCATACCAACATTTCTAAAGTGACGTAGTTCAGATCACACATGTATATGAGCTGAGCTTCTCATCAGGAGCTTGGTTTTTTTTTAACGAGAGTTCAAGACAATAATGGTTGATTTTTGTTATTTACGTTGATTACGTAACATTTGTGTAAAAAATGTCTGAATTCTAACCCAAACCACAATATTTTTCCTAAACGTACCATGGATGTATAATAAAACCTGGATATGGCGCCGCCGCTCAGCCTTGCAGCAAAATTGTTTTGCAACAAAAAATCCCACTATGGCCCAGAAAGCATTTTCTCCATAGGCCACCATTGTAAAAAAAAGGCATCTGTAAAACTGCTGTCAGGACACCTCCTACTGCAAACACGGTCGATTATGACTCTTTCTATTCTGAATGTTTAATCCATGGACTTTGTTATATTTTATACTTCAGGCGCCATTTTGGGATCTGGTATCCATGCTTTATAATACATGCATGAAACGTACCCAGCTTTTGTAGCCTAAACATAAGTTGTGTTTGAATTCACAAAACTGTGACTGTTCTAGTGAAAAGGAAGTTAAATCATGTCTCATAAATCTAGGTCTCTAGATAAAAGGTAAGAGGTGAAACTAAACTGACAATTGACATCTCACATGCAAATACTGTGCAGCTAAAAAATAGTGAAATGATTAAACACATGTTGTGGACATTTTAACACTATAGGGCAAGGCAGGGTCTGCAGTCAGTCAGTGTAAGGCTGATTCTTTCCAGCACACAGACATAAAAGGAAAAGTTCATGCCTCCAATCAGGATCAATGAGTTCAACAGACTGCTCCAGTGGGTACGATCACAACCAGGGAAAAAATAAAATAAAAACAGAACAGGAGGAAACTTGTTTGTAGTAGACCAGAAATAAAGTAGACCAACGACTGGGAAAACTATGCGGCACTGCTGTGAGGTGCTGTAATAAACCTAAATCAGAGGTTATAAAGCTGCTTTGTCCCACAACTTTGAATGTAAAATGTACTTGAATACATTTAAACTGACACTGGGACACAGGACTGTGGCCTCATGCATCTTGGGAACCAGAGACAGGAACACAACATAGTTTTGGTAAAGACGATAAGAAGAACCACCGCTGAGTTAATATATACATTCTACATTTGGAATTGCATGTTTTGTCACTTTTACAACATTCAAAAGAGGTTTATTATCCTGGGAACCTCCAGCTTTCAGCAACAGTGTTTTCAGTGGATTCATTATACGTATTTAACCACTGTTGCTGTCAAGTGTTATTCTATGAACTACTTCACTCTTCTCAGGCTTGTTTTGGCAGAAGTCCCACAGCCTACTGATAAACAACGAATATGGCATCATTAAAATAATTTAAGTCCATTCACTTCGGGCCATTATGTACATTTAATGTATTCAATTACACCTATACATAATACTTATGCTGATAGATCTTTGGCTGTGTTTACACATGACTGTACTGTAAACAGTTAAAGTGTGTTTCCTCATGGTTTTCTTATAGTTTAGACTGTGCATTACCACAAAAAGTTTCAGATAAGACCTGGATGTGTATCCCCAGTAGAGTCCAAACAAGGCTGTAATATAATAGTAATCTGGCTTCCTTCCACACAAGTAATACATAATGCAAACTAATTAGATGGAGTCATCAAAGTTTGTTAGTATTTGTGTAAACTTAAGCATGCATGTACTGATGACGTGATAAAGAAGATACATATGAAAAATGAAATAATGTGCTTATCACCTAAATTATTAAGGATAATATTAGGCCCTGTTTTAATTTAATTAAACAAACCAAAAATGGTTGCACAATTTTGGGGTGTACCACAATGACATTTGTTACTTAAAGTTCAAATAACTCAGCGTTTACTTTAATTTTCAACGTCCTGTGTTTGTTTGACCCATCCACCACCCCTCCCGCCCATCCTAAATGTTTTTTCTTGGTTGATATGACTTCCTGCTTTGCTCCTATCATAACTATGGCCACTAGAGGGCGCTGCCTAACAAATGTAAATAGGGGACGTAATTGCTTGTATAAATGACCTGTGGTGTTGTTTTTTGCTGGAGGACAACAAAAATGTGACGCAAATTCCATTAGCCCCATGCAACTTTTAGCCCTGTGTTTCGTCGATTTTTAGTCGATAACCCTGAAAACTCGAGGCTAAAGTCATGACTAACAGCTCTGTTAGCCTGGGACTACCTACAGTAGGTGCATAATGATTTAAATTTTTGCAACGTTTCAACCTACTAGTAGTAGTGGTAGTAGTAGTCATAGTAGCATTTGCTTTGCCCACGACATATAGTCCAAGTGTGTGTGTAGGCCTACTCGTTGTAGTGCAGTTTTGTGAACCTCTTTTACCTCCTGAACACTAAATGCTCCCCATGAGGTGAAAACCCAAAGGGTGTACTGCATCAACGTGCAGCAATAAGTAATTTGGCCTACAACTTTTCCATACATCACAATCTTTCAGAAGCAGAGAATCCAATCTTTCCAGTCCAAAAACCAAAATCTCAAACATATTTACAGCTATGACAACGTTGTAGTTTTGTTACATATTTCATGTCACATTCTTATATGTAGAGATAATGGGTTTGCTGTCCAGCTCTGATAAGCCAGGGACGACTGAAATTTCTCTGATACCCACATGGAGTAATTCAACTCTGTGTTGAGTTGTTGTGTTGCCAAGTAGTATATTTAGCAATTTTTCATATATATATATATATTAGTATTACCCCAGCAACATTTTATCAAATCTCTGATAAGCACAGCAATGATAAATTGTCAGGAGCTTTTGCAGGAGTCAAATGCTCATATTTCAGACTTGACAGTCCAGCATTAAAATAACTTACTTACTTCAGGGAATTAATGTGTGTAACCTATTGTAGTGGTGATGTATATATATAGATATATAATTTATATATGTATATATTGTGGACAGGAAATCCCCCTCTCAACCCAAGCTGGGCTCCAATAAGCCTCTGAAGCTTCAATGTAATCCATCAAAGGTGGTTTACATTATTTAACGTAAATGAACTTAGGTGAATTTACATTGTCCTGTGGTCCTGGGCTTTTTATTTACGAATACGTGTTTTATCATACACATCCAGATTCTAAAGTTAACTAACTGAGTTTGACCTGAGTGCACAAGGGAAAGCAAACATAACCAAAAGGGTGTTTGTCTATAATTTGGTTAGAGGTAATTGTATGCACGTTTTTTTGAATTTTTTTTATGTGTCTGTGGTTGTACACGTCTGTGTATGTATATAAAACATTTTACAGAGTTGAGGATTGTGGGATAGCTCTGTATTCTGTGCCTGCCAGCTGGAGACTGTTAGCTGTGGTTGTTTAAGTACATTTCATTTCTCATAAACACTGAAGATATGTGTCATACAGGTACTAATGCATGAGATGTGTTTTTTTTCCATATTGATGAAAAGAGTCTGAACACAGTATGTTTAATGTTCTGATGGTGTGTAGTATTATGGTAACACAATGCGGAGGCAAATAACATACTGGATTATATAGGATTAAACTATTTCAGTCTTATTACCTGTAGTTTATTGGTGCTAAAGGTCTGTTTGTCAGCAGGATTATGGGAAAATGACTTCTATCTTCATGACACTTAGTGGAAGGGTATAGCATGAGCCAAACAAGAACCCATTATATTTTGGAGCTGATCGGAATCACAGGGCAGATAATTACTTTTCACTTTGATTAACATTGCGAGATAGGCCTTGGCAGAGGTCTGTGCTCTCTGAGTGCCATTAATGTGGGCACGACAAACAGGGTTGAGATATCTTGCTCTGGATCAACCCGCCAGATGAATTATCGACCAACAACAACCATCCAAACATCTTTATGAAAACCCCCTTTTTTTTAAATGGTGAATTTATGAAAATGTGTCATAAAATGTACAATACCTCCTAGGAGAAGAGAATTTGAGCAGCATTCTGCCAGACAAACTCAGGCCTGCTGCTGCCTAATGAAGTGTGACACACACACACACACACACACACACACAACACACACACACACACACACGTTATTAAAATCAAAGCATCAGGTGGTTCTGCATTCGTAGTTCGTAGCACTCATACTGAGGTGGCTGAGATAAATGAACAGATGCTACTTTTTTTTTTAGTCCAGTTTCACTTTGTAGGGTTTGAAAAGTCTCATCAAGAATGAAAAGCAAGCTAAAAAGAAAGAATTAATCTGAGCCCGAGATAAAACAAGAGCGCCTTTAAAAGCAATCATAATAAAAAATAAAAAAACACCTTTTAATGACTTGGATTTTATGAGTCGCTGTACATGTTGATATGAAACGTGTCCAAAGCGTTTCAATTTTGGGAAAACACAGCAATGGACCTCAGGAGAAGTGCTGAAAATTCAGGAATTCAGGAACTGAAAGGATTCAAAACCGATGCTGAGTTAGCCACATTTCTCCTTGACAGGTTTGATTTGATTCTCGAAAAAATGTAACCACATTTCTAAAATGGATCTGGCTGGTAGTCTATAACCACCATGTCCACAGAATACGCAAGAGAAGGCTCCATACAGTTTGTTATAAGTATAATAAATATTATCGACACTATAATCCAACACAGGCTATCAGTTTGCACAAGTGAAGTCTTGTTAGTGAAACACTGCACGCCTGTATGAGCTGGATAGTCTGAGGTTGTAAAGAGAAATCCTTAAAAGTTTGTGAATTTGAGGGGGAAAAAAATAAATGCCTTGAAAGTTTTGGAAAATAAACATACATAGACATGGGTCATTGAAAGTGCCTGAATTTATAGATTTTGTGCAAAAATAGAAAATTAATTAATACATTTTTTTTTTTTTTTTTTTTGCTCGATGTTAGTAAATAGGCAACATTCTGCTGTCTGTGTGTGTCGTCATTGTTTCACGCACCAGCCTGCTAGTTCTCTTTATAAAAACTTGATCCGTGTCTCAAACTATGCTGTTGGGTCCTTAAATTTGAGTGAATTGGGCCTGGAAAGTCCTGGAAAAGTCCTTGAATTTGATGTTTAAGAAGGTGTGGGAACCCTGAGGGTAATTTATTTCTTTAGGCTTGACCCATACTGTGGACCATATAAACACTGGGGCCACTTTCATTCCTTTTACACAGTCGGCACTGACATCAGAAATGAAGGTCTTTACAGGGCAGTGTGTCTTTATGCACGCACATCTTCACGTGTGTGTGTGTGTGTGCAAAGCATGTGCGTACATTCATCATGCATTCGTGTGCATTTAAGAGGCTGCGGTGATTGTCAGGGTGTGAAGTCGTTTAGTGGGATCGGTTGCAGGTTTGGTTTTTATGAGATGGTCTGTTTGCTGGAGCGACAAGCAACCATTGTTACTGCACATTTCCACAGATGTTTACTGCCCAATTACCCTTCAATCACATGCATGGCCAGACACAGTAACTGGGTAACATAATGGGCCAACACTGGGTCTGTAAGTCTGTAATCACACACTCACACATGCACATGTCCTGTACAGAACTTTTGCACTGGTACACATTTTTTGTTGTACCTACAGTATGGGGACCCTCAGACTGGCTTGTTGTCGAGGGAACCAAAGCGATGCTTACTTCTGTCTTGGCCTACAAAAACATGTCGTCCCTGCAACACTAGTTTACCAACATCTATTTTCTAACCCCAAGGTTAGGTTACCCTAAATGAACATGTAGGGTTACCAATGAGGGTAATCTTAACCCAAGTCTTAATAGCCCATAAAAGCCAAATAAACTATTTTAACTATTTAGCCAAGAACATTTTGGCTCTTACACACACAAATAGAAAAAAATTAATGAAAGCAGACATGGGAAATAAAGCCTGACATTAAAACAGCCTTGTTGCAGGTGTGCAGTCTGCGTGTTGTTGATTCAGTATTAAATAGAGCATGTCTATGTTTCAGTGCAGTAAAAGCTATAGTTTATAAAAGTGGCTCATTTCAGGGCACTGCTGTTTGTCTCTGTTTATGTCACTGGCGCCATCAGTCTTGTCCAACTAAAACACTAAATAGACTCCCCCTTTCCCCTCCAAACTTTAAGTAAAATTCTTTAAAACACCCAGTCAGGGATCATCTGTTAGAAAATCAACGTTTAATGCTGTTAAATAGCATACAGGTACATAGCATGCATGGTAGAAAGACACTTAAATAAAACATAAATATGCATTTAAATTAGGCTCTGTCAGAGACCCTACAACCAGCACAAATTTACCAGTCCGTTCTTATTCCCAAC
>JAOVVB010189226.1:0-11089 GCA_028570985.1 Heterobranchus longifilis | reverse complement strand
GACATTTGGCAGATGTATGAACATCTGATTAACATCGTCTAAAGAGCGGATCAGGGACGTTTTAATTCATTTACGTCATAAATACGTAGGCTAAACGTCGTTCTAACATCGGGCACGGACGTCTCAGCGACATCTGCCAGATGAGCAAACGCCCTCTGCCAGACATCTGCTAGATGAAAAAGATGGCGTTGCATAGACGTCTCCGCGACGAGTGTGTGCTATCTGGGTGCCTAGGTGAGATAGGGGTATTAGTAGTTAACAGATTATGGGCCAAACTTCACTGAGTGATGATGGTAGAGTAATTATAAAGGTCTTGACTAAAACAACATGCATGAGGAATCACAAAGGAGATTTCATTTTCTGCAATGTAAAATTACTCAAACTAGTTACTTTTATCAGAAAGTAACGCTGTAATGTAACTAATTACTTTTTAAAGACAGTAATTTTGTAATGTAATTAGTTACTATAAAAAGTAACGTCCCCAACACTGTCTGTAAGCAAATGTGATATTACACATACCACTTATTTCAATACTCATATTAAAGCTGTTCAGTTTATTTGTGCCTTGTAGCGAATATAAAACTGTACAATGCTAAATGTGCTAGCATGTTTACGAGGTTTTGTAACATTATGCTAGCATAGTGCTAATCACTAGCTAATGTTAGCTGCTTGTGAACGCTTATATTTTTTAGTTGCATCTATATTTCTATGTGGTTTATGACCACATTTATGTTGTTTAAAGGAAGAACAATTGGGAACATGTGTTATTTCAGATTGACGTTGCTTTCTTCAGTAAGAAACCAAGTGTTGCTTCCTGGGTTGTCACTGAAGGAAGCCCACAGACTAGGACCAACTGACCTCATTCACCAGCAAGGACAGAAAAGTATTAGATTGTAATGTGCATGGAATAGTGGAATTATAGAATAAATTACTTAAAAAAATAAAATGCTAATAATTAGTTAATTAGATTGTTTTTATTCCTTTAAGTTAAGCAATGTTCTGTATCATTTTTTATTATTAAGTGTATATTTTATGAGATATAGAGAAAAAAGAAAAACGGTCAAACCACATTATATATCAGCCCTGATTTTAAAAAATCTGCAGCCATAGAAAAACCCATATCAGTTGACCTCTACAATAGAGTTTACTTAGTATATTGTGATAAAGAAAAAATATCCAGTGGACGGCAGCTCTATAGAAGAAAATGACTTGTTCGTGGGAACTGTGAAGTGCAAGACTGGTTCGAGCTGACAGAAAGGCTAAAGTAACTCAGATAACCACTCTGTACACTTGTAGTGAGCGGAAAAGCACCCTAGAATAGATGGGAACATATCGCACCTTGAGGCAGATGGTCTATAATAGCAGCAGACCATATTGTGTTGCACTTCTGTCAGCCAAGAAAAGAAAGCTGGGGCTGCAATGGGCACACTGGTAAAACATAGGCTGGTCTGATGAAACTCAATGTCTGCTGAAGTGTACAGATGGCAGGGTCAGCCACCGACATGAATCAATAAGCCAAACCTGCCTTGTGTTAACAGCCCGGGATGTTGGAGATTGTGTAATGGTGTGGGGAAAGTTTTTTGGAACACTGGTGGCCCAACAGTTACTACCAATCAAAGACCACAGCCTATCTGAGAATTGTTGCTGACTATGTGTCACAGTTTACTCATCTGATGGCTACTTCCAGACTGATAATGTGAGAAAGCTTTTCACAAACTTCCCGGTCTTTATAGTTGCGTGCTCCAAAGTCAAAAGACATCTGAAATTTATTTCATGAAATTTCATGAAAGTGCACCAAGCTGCAGGAACTGCATGATGCAATAATGTCAACATGGACCAGAATCTCATAGAATTGTTTTCCAATGTCTTGCGAAATCCTGGACAGAGAGAATTGAGGCTATAGTGTCCCTAATAAAATGCTCAGTGAGTGTGATCTGACCAGTGGTTAATGTAAGTTATTTTAAGAATGAATTGATTGCATAGCAATGGGGCACGCTGCAGGCTAATATAAACTAGTTTGAAGTGTCCGAGCATTTGGCTTATATGATGCATGTGTTATAAGGAGGCTTTAGTGTAATTTTAGTGTGTGTGTGTGTGTGTGTGTGTGTGTGTGTGTGTGTGTGTGTGTGTGTGTGTGTGTTTCTAAATCTGTAACATGAATCTAAACTGACAGTTAGCAGATAATGTCTCTGAAGTAAAGTGTTTTAAATCCCTTACGTTAAATTTTGATATTAAATTTCATTTTAATTTATTTATTTATCCATAAGTACCTTCCCACACCTACTAATAGCCTACCTACATACTAGTTTAATGTATGTCCAAAGACAGGGTTGGATCCAGTTGCAGACTTTAAGTGGTTGCAAAAATCTCAGCTCAAACATAAATCGATACATGAGTAACAGTGTTATCAGAGGTGGGGCAGATTCCCAATGAGGAATGAAAACATTTTTTATCAAAAATGTAATGTAGAAAATGCCAACATGTAACACAGGTCAAGTCATAACCAGGAATCGGTATAAATACAAAAAAAAAAAACATGGTGAAATGAACAGATCAAGGAAGTGGGGAAAAAAAACAGAGCAAGTGCAAGTAACAGTGAAACGAACGTTAGGTCATAGTCTAGTCTAGTATACATGATGAATCACTAAGACACCAATGGTTCCACCAAGTGACTGTTTTGTTATAACTACAAAAATTGCAACTACACCCAAAGGTGAACGGTGGTAACATACTGACAGACTGACAGTGCACCTATATTTTCATTTATATTTCTTTGTACATTATACGGACATCACACCATCACACCAATATGTAGGCTTACCCTGTATTCTCTCTCCAGGCCCACTCAGATCTTCCACTTAACAACTTATTTTAGTCCCCCCAATCTAATCTAAAGACCAGAGGCGGCAGGACTTTTGGTTTTGCTGCCCCCAGGCTGTGGAATAGCCTCCCAGCCAACATAAACTCCACAAGTGACAGGTTTAAATACAATCTAAAGACTTATTTGTTTTAAATTGCTTTCAGTTCAGGCTGAACTTGTTCAAGTTTTCTTTTAAGTACACTATTAATTTCTAATCTTATACATCTGCTTTTTTTATGCCTTTACTTTTTAGTCTTTCTTATGCATTTACTTATTTTGCTTTGTTACTTCCTACATCAACTGTTTTTATAACTGTTTTATTCCCATGATATATAAATATTTTTTAGATTATTTTGTTTTATCATATGCAATTTTGAATTCTGTACTCCCTACTTTTAAGCACTTTGGTTCAACTGTTATTTACAGGTAAATATGCTATATACACAAAATATAATATAAGTTTTATGATAAAAATTTATGCACAAATATTATTTGCCATTATTATCTTTCATGTGTTTTCTTCTTTTTAGGCTGAAATATTTATATATTAAAGCATGAATAGAAGTTAAAATTGCATAGAAATTACATGATTTTCAAAGGGGACAGAATGGTGGTTGGTGAAGGTTGAATGTTATATAGGGGGAATTGCTAGAAATCTTGAATCTACCATTAACAGAACTATAGTTCAATAAAAAAAAGAAAGAAAAAAAAGACTAAACCAGGTCATCTTAGGGCTTCCAAAGTCTTTTGTGTTGCCAGAATATCTTCAAACCTTTCATTACTTGTCTAAGTGAGTTGCTGAATGTAGCCCTTAAAACACAAAGCATCAACTGCCATTTTTTGCATTACTATGTTTTATGAAGGAAAGTCAACAAAGTACTAATAATGTATCACGAAACCTTAGTATGAGTATTAATAATGTATTAGCCAAACCTTAATGGCTTAAAACTTTTTTTGGTGCACACTTTTTAAAATAAAACTATGAGTGTTTTACTTCTTGCATGTATATCCATGCTCGAGATTTATGATTTCCCTCCAGTGGAACTACAGGCAGAAAAACGGTTCCAGCATGACAGTTCCTGTGTGCATAAAACAAGATCCATAAAGACATGGTTTGCCAACATTGCAATGAAAGAACTCAAGTGGTCTGCCCTGAGCCGGCACACAAAACCACTAAACACATTTGGAATGAATTGGAATGCAAACTGTGCCCTAGGCCCTATTAATTGACATCAGTGCACAACCTTCTTGAATAGGCGAATCCCCACAGCTATGTTCCAAAATCAAAAACAAAGATATGTTTAAATAATTGATAGGATGAAGAAAATATTTTCAAGCTATATATACACAGTTCAGCCATAATAATAAAAGCACTGGCCTGTGAAGTGAATAACATTGATTATCTTATTACAATGGCATCTCTCAAGCGGTGGGATATATTAAGAAGCGAGTGAACTGTAAGTTCTTGATGTTCATGTGTTTAGAGCCAGAAAAATGTTCAAGTGTAAGAGAGTAAATGACTTTGACAAGGGCAAATCATGATGGCTTAGATGACTAAGGATCTCTACTGGCTAATGTAGGAGCTTGTGTCAAAGTATTCCCAAATTGTGGGGTGTTGTCAGCTTGTAGTGGTTAGCACCTACAGTACAAAAAGTTGTTCTACAGGAGGACAACTGGTGAACTAGGGACAGCATCTTGGGTGCCCAAGGCTTATTGATGAGCATGATGAGTGAAAGCTGGTCCATCTGGTCCAATCCAACAAAAGAGCAACAGTAGCACAAACTGCTGAAAACGTGAATCCAGGCTATGATACAAAGATGCGAGAACACAATGCATCACCTCTGCAACCTACTACAATCAACCTACTATGGCACATCAGAACTGGATCATGAAACAATGAAAGACTTGGCCTGATGGATTGTGTTTTCTTTGACATCATGTTGTAAGCCAGGTGTGTGCACACAGATTTTGCATCAGGAAACAATACAGAGATAATGCAAGATGGCAGAAGCAGTGTAATTCTCTGATCAATGTTCTTTTGTGAAACATTGGGTCCTGGAGGGCATTTTGATGTTCCATCCATGACCCAAGGACTTAAAGTCTTTACTGGTAACATCTTGGTGCCAAACACTAGAGCAGACCTTCAGATGCCTTTGTTCTTCAATGAGTCATTGGTGTTTCTTGTGGCACAAGTGTTGCCTACAGAATATTATGAATATTGTATATTATGAATATTGTTTTCTTATTTTTCTGCACCTTGTTTTATGAATCCTACACATTCACCAGCCACATCATTAGATATGCCTTGCAGAGAACACCTTTAGAACTGCCTTATTTTATCATCGCATAGATTAAACAAGGTGCTAAATACATTCCTTAGCTCCCTTCGATTGAGATCTGGTTACTGTGGAGGCCATTTGAATACAGTGAACTTGTTTTCTTGTTCAAGAAACAACTTTGAAATTATTTTAGCTTTGTGACATGGCATGTTATCCTGTGGTCATAAAGAGATGGACATGGTGAGCAACAACACTCAGGTAGGTGGTGGCATTTAAACCATGCTCAATTGGTACTAAGAAGCCCAAAATGTGCCAAGAAAATCTCCCCCACACCATTACACCACCACCACTAGCTTGAACTGTTGATACAAGGCAGGATGGATGTAGACTTTTATGTTGTTTATGCCAAATTCTAACCATCCAAATGTCACAGGAGAAATTGAGACTCATCAGATCAGCCAATGTTTTTTTCCAATCTTCTATTATCCGATTTTATTGAACCCATGTGAATCGTAGCATCAGTTTCTTGTTTGACAGGCGTGGCACTTGGTGTGGTCTACTGCTGCTTCCTCTGCTTCAAGATTCATCATGTTGTGCATTCAGAGATGCTCTTCCGCATACCTCTATTGTAACGAGATGTTGTTTGAGTGACTGTTGCCTTTCTATCAGCTTGAACCAATCTGCCCATTCTCCTTTGTCTTCTGGAATCAACAACGTACTTTTACCCAGAAAACTGCTGGTCACTGGATAGTTTCTCATTTTTAGACTATTCTCTGTAAAACCTAGAGATGGTTGTGTATGAAAATCCCTGTACATCAGTTTTGGAAATACTCAGAAAAGCTCGTCTGGCACCAACAACCATGAAACATTTAAAAGTGCTTAAATCACATTTCTTCCTCATTCTGTTTTCAGTTTGAATTTCAGCAGATTGCCCTGACCATATGTACATCCCTAAATGTCAGACCTGAGTGGCTGCTATATGACTGGCTGATTAGAATCTTGCATTAACAAACAGATAAACAGGTTCACCCAATGAAGTGACTGGTGAGTGTATAGTAGTTTAGATAAGATTCAACTTTATTGTCATTCTGCAAAGTACATGAAATTTATATAGACAGTTTGACTGGAAAACACAATTAACACTTTTTTGGGCTTTCACTCATTTTGACAAATTATTTTCTCCGGAACACAAGGTTGTCCATAACAAAACATCTTCGGGAAAATCTCCATATATTCTTCTTTATAAGCTTTGATATAGCACCAGTAGTATTTTTTGTGCATTTGGAAGCATTTACGCTCTTCACTGCATTGTGTCTGCTGCGTCCCATTATCTATTGGTATTTCTGAAGTCTATTATAATCTTATGCCAGAGGGTGTGCCAAAGAAATATTTTTATTTTTCTCTCTGATGAGGTGAGCTTTTTTCAAAATTGTACTGCTGCACTTCTGCTATGCTATATTAATTTGGAACAGTTTATTTCTGTCCATGGTCAAAATTCATATCCTGTTAAATGTAACCAGTTGCAATGGTGTTTTGAGTCATGCGTCACCATGTGTACCTCCACATGCGCAGTCTGTGAATGATTCACCTCGGTTCTGAATCACGTTTAACGGTAGTGTTTTTGCTTGTTTTTTTGTTTTTTTGTTTTTTTTATCACATCAAAATCCAGTTCTGTTCAAAAAGGAAGTTCCAGCAGTGTGTGACATCACAGAGGGTTAGTCCAGTTCTTATACAATCTGTAGGTTTTTTTTCACACAAAAACAAACAAACAGGAAACTCAACAGTATTCCAGCAACTCTGTTCAGTCCAGTTCTGAGGTGACTCACACACACTCCTGGGAGTCAGGTGGGAGACAGATGGAAAGAAAGCAAAAAAAAAAAAAAAACAATTGTCAAAAGGGGGGAAGAACGAAGCATTTACAAATGAGGGACAGGTGTGGTATGGTAATTTATGGTAAACCCCCACTGCAGACTCATGCTAAACTATGTTCCCACCTGTAACAACACATTTTCCAGTGTTTGACTGCATCTTTGGCCAGAGATGACTTTCTTGTAACAATGTCTGTAAAGATTTTCAGTCATCCACGGGAGGTTATCTGGAAGTTGAGTCGTGTCAACTGGACTTCGTTCTTGATGAGTAGATACATTTCACTCCTCGTCCAAGTAGCTTCTTCAGTCCAAAGTAGGTTGGAAAGTTCCTCCTATTTAAATCCTCCAAGGTCAATGGATCCTCCCCTATCTGAAAAGGCTCGTTACATGAATAATGGAGAAGGTGAGAATAGGAGGAATGGTCGTTAGAGAGTAGAGGGGGAGAGCTGTTAGGAAGACAATAGAGTGATATTAGGGAGACTCTTTAAGGTGTAATGACCAGAGAGAGTAAGTGGAGTCCTTAAGCTTGTCTTTCTTGGTGGACCTTAAAGAGGTCTTGATCTTCCCGGGGATGGATGAAAGGGCAGCATGAAATATCGGAGACAGGTTGTGTCTAAGACCTCCACCTCCACAACCAGGAGGATTTTTCACCTGCACATAGTTTGCTTCTTTCACCCCTCATTCGAACCATCTATCCTTTCTGTCCTAAATTCGTACATTTTCATCCTCTAACGTATGTCCTTTGTCCTTCAGGTGATAGTATACTGCTGATTCAGGCTCTGAGGTGTTGCTCTTTCTGTGTTGATACATCCTTTTATGAAGAGGTTGTGTTGTCTCCCCAATGTAGAGCTCTGAACACTCTTCACTGCATTGGACTGTGTATATTATATTGCTCTTCTTGTGTTTTGGTGTGCAGTCTTTGGGGTGGACGAGTTTCTGTTCTAGTGTGTTGGTGCGTTTGTTGCCATATTGTGCTTTCCAAAAATCTTTTTTAGCTTTTCTGACACTCCAGCCACATACTGTATGTGATGATACGATTCTTGGTTGCGTTTGGGTCTTACTGTAGCTCTCTCTGTTATCCTTCTTTTGGATCTGGAAGCTATTTTGTTGAAAGCCCACTTAGGATATTTGCAGGTCTTGAGCGTTGCCTTGTGCTTGTGTTCTTTCTGTTTAGCTTCAGGGGAGGATTCTTGTACCATGTGTAACGGGTTCGACCCTATGTGCACAGGCGGCACCATGAAGCACTGACACGAGGCGAGGTCTTACTAGAAAAAGGGTAATTTATTTATAAAAAATAGGGAAGGAAAGGGTTAAAGGAGGGAGGACGAAAAGAAAGAGGAAGGGATGAAGTGCACGTGCAGCTCTGGGGGCAGTCCCACGCTGGCATGCGGGCACACAGCTGGCGACAGGTGACGGTGGGCGAAGTGGCAGAACGGAGCATGCGAAGGCAGCGCTTCTGCACGCTCCCTCATGCTGGCGCTTCTGGCCTCTGGTCCCTCCTAGCTCTTCGTGGGCGCGGCCTCAGGCGGGAGTCCTCGCTGACGTCCGTCGGCTGAGCGGCTTTCCCGGCTGGGATCGGGGGCCTTAACGCAAGCCTCCTCGCGGCCTTTTCCTCTTCAGCGGCGGGGCTGCGAAGGAGGGCTTGGTGTGGGAGTGAAGGTGCCGCGGGAGCTCATGCAGTTCTTTCCCGCGCTTTCCTCAGCGCGGAGATCAAAGGGCGGAATTCCATGGTCCTTGTTTAAAGTCCCTGGGGTGCGTCACATCGCCCCACTTGCATGCCCTTCTCTCATACTCCACCGCATCACGTACTTCCCGATAGCTCACCAGCTGTGCCTAATCCCGCAGCCTCGCTCCGTCGCATACCTGAAGGGGACGCCGCCTAACTAGTGAGCTTTGGAGTGAGCGAGGAGCAAGGGCATGCCGTGACACTTGCCATAGGGAGATGCACTCCCTGCACTACTTTTATTTATTAATGTGAAATTCATTGTGCAGTTCTTTTTCTGCCTAGCTCAGGTAAGATGTTTCTAGTGTTGTTTCTGGTTCAGAAGTGGTTAAACAGTAGTTTTAATTAACAGGCTTACAAACCTAAACTTCACTTTTCATTAAGAGGTTTTTTTTTCTTAGAACCTGTCAAAATTTGTGCTCAGCAAATATATATATATATATATATATATATTGGTTTGTGTTAAAGTTCTTAAAGCATTGCGTGACACAGTGGACTACATATTGCAGGTAGCTAAAGTGAAATTTGGGAAAATTTTGTCTGCCAATAATGAACATTAAATCTTTGACATTATACATAATGTTTCTTTCTATAAAATATGAAATATGTATGTATATGTATATGTATATCAAAAAAGATTCTCCCTATCCTGATGATAAATGTCTGTGTCATCCTTGGGATTTAAACTTGCAATCTCCTAATGATGCTATAGGTGTAAAGATTTACTTGTAAAATATCGAAATGAACTTCAATCTATTTATCACCAATATTTACAGGCAAGACTCACTGTACAATTAATGCACTTTCCCTCTGTTAGTACACGGTGACTACTATCATACAAAATATATATCTTTCCATTTCATGTCACATTCAATTCTGCTGTATAACACAGCTGTAAACTGTAATCCTCACGTTTATAGTTTTTATGTTTTCCTTGATTTTTTTCTATAATTGTAATTATGATGATGTGGTTAAATTTTCTTTTGTAATTTTACTAACAGTGCTGAGCTTCTGTATGTAGTGACTACGGATTTCAGTCTCCTGCATGTAGTGATGGCACTTTGGCCGTCAAATCAAAGGAATTTTAAATGCAAGAAAGGTTCTTCAGTTAGTTTGTATTTCTTATGCATTCTTAGCCATGAAGGTAACACAAAAATGTGCTAATATAAATAAGTGGTCACTGAGTATTTAAATAGTTACTGAAACCCTACATGTATTACACTAGGTATTCAATTTCACTATTTACAAAATTTCCTGTGAAGGTAAGATCCTTGTCCAGTAAAAATAATATCACAAAGGTGGTAATTCTTTTGACGAAAAGAAATTTTTACAAATCAAATTGGCACCTAAACATTGCTTAGTACTTAGTATGATATCATACATCATAGCATACTTACTAAATCATGCTGATGACATTTATTAAGTGGCATCACACTTTTACCTACCTGTTATCTGACTTTGTTTGGCATATAAAGGGTACAGAATACAGAGGTTTAGATTTTTCAAGGTCCGTATCTCTGAAATTCCATGGTGCTTAGTGCCTCTCCAGTTACATTTCTCTGGCTTTGTTCTTCTGGATGTGATACGCTTGTGGCAGGTGCAAACTAATTTGTAGCTGACAGCATAGTAAACAGATGTCACACCATGCAAAATAGTGTTACTGTATGTCTTTGGTTTTGTGTTTCAGAGTCTGTAAGAGAAGAAATCAGTTTAGTCAAGGCCTGAGGATGCTGAAACTGAAGAGGACGTCAATAATTCGGAGTCAGGGCAAGTGGACCCTTAATGTGTTTTATCAACCAAAATGACACGAGTTGAACTGAATTATCTTTGTGTGTGTGTGTGTGTACAGTGTCTGTCTGTCTGTCTGTATGTATTGAATTAAATGAATAAAAAAATAATAATAATAATTTTATTTGTATAGAGCTTTTAACAATGGACTTTGTTGCAAATCAGCTTTAAAGAAAAAAAAAGTCTGTATATAAATATTATATATACCTCCCTGAGCCACTGAAACCTTGAGAGGAACCAGGTTCAAAAGGGAACTCATCTCCATTGGGTGAGACCGGTAGCACAACCAGTCATTTGTTTTCTATAAATGTGCGGAAATGCATTTTATTCTTTTGATAGACTGCTAATAGACCAAGGATAAAACCCCTCACATGGGTCATTTCCTTTCTCATTTCCTCTGCAAGTTGGTCACCTGCCAATACTCTTTCACCAACCAGCTCTCTTTATCCCATGACTGCTACAACTGGGGATGTTCAAGGTTAAATTGTACTTCCTTATATACACTGAACAAAAATATAAACGCAACACTTTTATTTTTGCTCCCATTTTTCATGAGCTAAACTCAAAGATC
>JAOVVB010189215.1:0-11089 GCA_028570985.1 Heterobranchus longifilis | reverse complement strand
ATGAGCTTCTTGTCCCTGGAGGCCACCGTAGTTTGTGCATTTCTCTGAAAGGGAGGGGTGAGCGGGACAGTGTTTCACCACTAGATGCTGCTAAAAACTACACACTGCACCTTTAAAGCTGTGAAATTAACGAGCCGGGTATTTACCGACGTGTTTCATGTTGTAGAACAAAACGTTAACATCTCTGAAGCTTGTGTTAACCACAGACCTTATTTCAGACGTCTAAACAAAAACATTTAAAAAACACACTGAGTTCGAGACGATGGAATCGGAAGTGCTATAAATAATTTCCGGGTTTTAAATCTATCTTGCCTTGCTCTCTGCAGTCCTTTGTGTGTCACAACATTAGAGTTCAGGTCACAGACAGGGCCGACCTGCTGCCATAACACCAGTAAATCTTTACAGCAGCAGAGCACCGTCTCTAAAATGACACTGGCCACATTCACGTCCGTTCTGCAGACAGAACGGACGGAAATCCTGCCCCTCTTACACAAGAGGGCCCTCATAGGAAGAGAATAATGAGACAAAATGAATCAAAGTCATTTACACATCCATGTAAGCTCACAGGGAGCCGACGGGCTCTTCTTTGTGGTTTCACATGCTTAATTTGTTGTTGTGGCTGTTCCTCTCGCTTTATTCCATCTGAAAAAAAAAATCCCACATATTCAGTCTTGTCTGAGCTGATTATGACATGGTGCATGAACTTGTTTTTTTATCCCGCAGTGAAGACTGAGGCGCTGTGAGGGGAACATGTTTGTGTGTGTGTCTGCGTGTATGTGTGACCGCATGAGTGTGCGCTGGATGGAGAGGGCGAGGAGGTTATTTTGTGCCGCCGCTGCCCCTCGGCTTTAAATCTTTAATAATTATCTTGAAGACTGAGGCCTCTGTTTCAAAGTCTTTTCTTCTTTCGTGGCAAAAATAAGAGGAAATCAGGCCTGGCCTGGAGAGCATTCTCAAGAGAGGAGATCTGCTACTTAATCTTCATCGGCTGTTGGTGCTCGTTCTGATGATGAATGGAGTGGTAGGACAGGGAGACCGAGCTTGAAGTCCTCTAACTTAACTGCAGCAGTAGTTAAGTTAGAGGAAGAGTGAGTGGATGGATAATGGGGTGACCTTAAGGTGTCTGAACCAAGCTGGTCATCCATCCAACCTAGCTGGTTAACCTCGACTGTTTATTAACCGTCCATGGTCGACTTTGTGGGCTACTTCATTTTTCATCTGACTGTATTACAGAGACTGTCCTCAGCAGAAAAATGACAACGCTGGTTGTTTGGTTAGACAATTAAAACCACCTGAGGCATCCTGTTGGTCTCGTGGTTAAGACCTAGTCTGGCATCACCTGACTAATTCGCAAATGCAATGACGTGTTTTTGTAGGCCGACCTGGAAGTTACCGTCGCTATGAGTTCTCTCATCAAAAAGCCTGTGGGATTTTTTCATTGCATTTTGGATCATTACAGAAAATAATCTCTGTGGAGAACACAAGTTTATTATCTCTCCATATGAACACCACTTTTATGATTTTAGAAGTGTAAATGCAATCTGCAGAAGTAAAAAGCTAATGTTAGACTATAAAGGAACTACACCAACGGTCACATTTCACGGTCCACGCCACGACTAAACTGACAGTGATGTTTAACGTCCTCGACAACCTCTGTAGTCTCATTTAGCCACTTGTTAGCAACCGCCTTTTTAAACACACGTAAAAGCTTCGAAATTCACCAGCGGGGTATTTACCGACATATTTTATGTCATAGAACAAAACGTTAAAATCTCCAAAGCTTGTGTTAACCACTGACATTATTTCACACTTTCAAAAAACCCACTGACTTCGAGACGAGGGAACCGGAGGTGCCAAAATGCTACAAACTTAGGCTCTTTATTGTGTTTGAGTTTATCTGTTTGAGTGTAAATGATGGAAAGTATTTATTTTGTTATTTCTCTACAACATTAAATATTCATGGCTAAATAAACAACAATCAAAGTTGAAGTTAGGAAAAAGCCTAATTTGTTATTGTTGTTTGTTAAAAGTTAAACCCAGTTTATCAGCGTCACCAGGACTATCAGGACATTTCGGATTCCAATTCTTATTTGAAAGGAGAAAATCACAAACAAAATCTCACTGAATCAGTAGAATTGTTCTAATTTTGTCACAACAAATGTGAAATATTCTTGTATAAAACAACTTCACACACACACACATGCACCCTCTCATGTGCATCCTTCCCCCTGTTATTTGGTCGGGCCCATTTAGCCTGAACTTCGTGTCACCCTTGTTTTATGAGTGTGTGTGTGTCGGTGTGTGTCGGTGTGCGCACGTGAGGTTGGAGGTTAGTGGGTGAGAGTCAGTCAGAGTTACTTAACATGTGCACACGTGGTTGTAGCGTGTCCCATTACACCATGTGTAATCTTGTGTTGTATGACAATTTTTGTGTCTTTCATATTGTGTATTTTGGCAGATATAGGATGACAGTTTTGGATAAAATTGCAGTTTGCTATTAAATATGGCTACAAATATTATTAAGCAATTTCCCAGGCCATTTTCTACCCCCCAGCCATCCGCAGACATTCCATTAGGTCCATCTGTTCCTCGCCAAAGTTTAATTTTTGTTTTTGTCAAGGTTGTGTAAGTGAGGAGGAGAAACTATGTGTCTGATATTATCACGCACCATTCATATGGGAATAAATTAATTCTATTCTAAAATGAATCTTCTTTCTTAATAAAGAGTTGGTCAATAGTTGTTTTTTCTGGATCCAGAAACTGGTTTCTCAACAGCACAGTTTATTAAAAGATAATTTACTTGTCTCTGTAACGTTTCAGGATTTATTTGCTTGAGTATTTTTTTCTCGCAATGTTTCACTTACTGTCCGCCTAACCTGGTCAAGTATTAACGGTAATTAAAGTTTTGCTTCATGTGGTCAGTATTCACAATGTTTTCCCCTCATTTCTCCAGGGTTTTTTTCGGCGGACAATCCGTTTGAAGCTGGAGTATGACAAGTGTGAGCGCCGCTGCAAGATCCAAAAAAAGAACCGCAACAAGTGCCAATACTGCCGCTTCCAGAAGTGCCTGTCGGTGGGCATGTCCCACAACGGTGAGTGCTGCAGGGCAGTGCTTCAAGCCTAGCACACACACACACACACACACATGCACGCACACATGCACGCACACACACGCACACATGCACGCATGGTTCTTGTTACTTGTAAACACACGCTACTACTATACTTAACAGAATACCACAGTTGTGCAGGCACGTAGACACATAATTAGCACAAATAAGAAATCTACCTCCTCAGTTGAGTGTTAAGTTACATGTTGAGGCAAGTCTCTAACTGAAGACTAATCCAGGCTATTAGACAGCTTCTTCAAAATGTACCCAATTAAACACTTGGGCCATCTGTATTTTCCTTTATTCGGAAATAGATCTGCAAGTCATTCATGTGCAGTACATGATCTGCCTGTGTCTGTGCATACCGCAGCCTTTGCAATGCTGGAGTCATATTCAGTTGCAGTGGCTGAACCCACTGAACCCTTTTGGTTGCAGATATGTGAACAGGAAGGGAAATCACATGACCGAGTGAGTCGATGCACCTGAATATGTGACCTGCAAAAACCTGAATAGCACACCAACAATCAGCTTTGCTGCAGCGATAGATCTGAAAAGCAAGAATGCACACTTTAAGAGCCCAAAATGTAAAAAAAAAAAAAAAAAAAAGATTATTATCATTAATGCTAATTAATCGCATGTGCTAAGGAACATAGACATCCAATAACTTAAACCATGTTGCATTTGTATTTATTTTGTTGATGGAAGAGAGCCTGCAATTTTTTTTACAGCAATACTATTTTTTTCCTCCTGATTCTTTACATTGTACGTTTGTATTTCTTTGTGAAAACTCAGATTTCTGGGATTTTCACAGTCCCAGCAGGGGCTGTGAGGGATGATGCAAGCTCTGTTATTGGCTGGGGGCGACACCCCATGTGGGGATACCAGTCTGTTTGGTATCCACCCACAAATGTCCTGAACACACCATGGACCATAAAAAACAGTGAAATACAGGCAAAGGGCAGAGTCTCTGCAGAAACAGACACCATCACACTTCTAGTGGGTCATAAGTGATGATTGAGACGGATGACTTTTGTATTAGTCTACACATTGTTTTTTAGGATAAAGTTATATATTATGCCTTTAAGAAAAAGTCACAATTTTGAGAGAAGTATATTTAGTACTTTAATACTAATACTTGTCAGATCTTAAAATCTAAAATTAAGACTTTACTCTTACTTGATTTTTTTCTTGGAAAACTATGACTTTATTTTTTATAATATTGTGACTTTATTCCCATAATAATGCAGTGTTTTCTAAAACTATTAAAGGTTTATTTTGCAAATCTCAGTTTTCTTTCCCCTAAGAGTGGCCCTAATACTCTGTAGTAAGTAAAAATAAAACTTATTTTGAAGTACTAGAAAAAATACTTCTGATATGTTGTGATTATTAATCCAGCACATGCTTCTACAGTTTGGGTTTCAGTCTTGACTGTCGCAGAGAAAACATCTGCACATGCAACATCTGTGAACACTCTAAGCACAGTATTGTCTTAAAAGTGTTACATCATATTTTCACCTCAGTGCTGCTTATCTTTGCATGGAATACAGGAATATTAAGGTGAAAGTTTGGATGCTGTTTACTCTGTGTAAACATACAACATATAGTAGCATGCTGACCCTTGGTCAGAGTCAGATTTTGGAGATGATGTGTGTGAATCTGTGTTTGTGTGCAGGTGCTTATCTTTTCTGGTCAGTGTATTTTTAGTAGAAGGATCAAAAAGGTCAATGCAATCTGTGTTTACTTATATAGACTGTGCACACTTTGCAGATATTCCATAGTGCCACTGAACTTGAGGATGCAGAGCCTCTTTATTCTGTCCCATGGGGTTATTGACTTAAGTGGCTTCCTTAAGGCATAGCCCAGATTCAGATGATGATACAGTAGTGCCTTACAGTCGTAGTATTTCTGTCAGCTCCACTTCCTCTTACGGTATATGTGTATTGAGTTTCATCGGCCGAAATGTAACCGTAGAAGGGGAGGAAGGAGATTTGAGACCAGTGCAACCTGATCTTTTGTGGCCTGGTGGTTGAAGAGACCAAAGGACATAGCTCTGCTAATTCTGGAGTTTTATTCCTCCGTTTGTATCGACCACCAATTGATTTCACCGTTAAATCTGGATGTTCCTTACTAAAATGGTTCAGCAGTTTTTACTTTTTATGAAATTGAAATGTTGAATACCCAATATTTGTTAATATGTGGCAATCCTAACAAACGTTCATAGCTGATTCTGGCTGAGCATAACAAAAATTGTAAATGAAAATGTAGTGTTTTTGGGACATGTTATGCCTTTATTTTAAAGTGGACAGTAGAGAAGTGACAATTGCATCTTTTATTTTGAAATTATGCTTTACTTCTTTTTCTGGATTATGCTATATCAACCACATTCCTTTCTTGCTGTTGCAAAGTGCTTTTATTATCACACAACACACAAGTAATTGAACATTTTTTGACTCCAGCAACTTATTAATAACCCTCAGATCTCATGTACTGACAAGATGCGCTGCAATAAACGCGTCATTGAATGTACTGGCGGTTTGTGAGAAAATAAAAGCAATAATAAGTCTTACAGGGGTGAAGGAGGTGTCTAGTGGCTGGAATTTTTCTCCACAAATCAGCCGTTGAAACAGGTGATATAATGGAATGACAGACTGTCCATCTCCCACCTTCAGCCCCTCCCTACTCGAGTCACAGACTCATCCCCTCACGCTATATCTTAGGAAATGGACTTATGCTCAGCTTAACATCACTCACTTCCTCTCATCTTAATTAGACTTGGCTCCTGCCCAGGCACCTGCTGTGGAGCTTTATCAGCTTCAGATGATCCATCCACTTTGTGAGCAGTAATCTAATGGGCCCTCATGCTGTCTGCTCGCTCCGTATCTCATCAGCTCACCATGCTCAGTTGGCCTGGGTTTGTTTCAGCAGTGTGTGGCTGGTTGGAAAACAGAGAAATCAGATCTCCTTTTATGCTTTTATGGTCTTGTAAATGCAGACGGTAGGTTCTCAGAGGTGTGCGTGCGTGCGTGCGTGCGCATCAGCTTGTGTCCATTTAAATTGGCGAGGAGGGGTTAAAAACAGTTCAACTCTAATCTCATTAGTCAAATGGGATCAGGCTGTCTGAGAGATGCCGGCATCCTCTCGTAGAAAAACAACTCTTGTATAATGTTGAAGCACACTTAATGCACACGTAATATGTAGAGCCCTTTTGTGTTCATTCATAGTTCTTTATTGCTGCAATGCATGAAAAGGGAAGTCCTTTTACCTTCTTTTGTTGAATAGACATGGACTCTGTTTCCATTCTTATTGACGTCTTTTAATTTAATGGAGCTTTATTGGCCTGAAAGTTGCATGAAAAACGCTGCCAAAGCATCAAGAAATCGTATTTACCTGTTGAAGTAGAGAACTTAAGTGGGTCCAAAAATGCAATGCATGTTTGTGGATATTAATTGGTGATGGATATTAATGTTATTCATTACTGTCTTTGTTTTGGTGTGTGTGTGTGTGTGCATGTGTGTGCGTGTGTGCATGTGTGCGTGTGCATGTGTGTGAGTGTAAATATTTGATCTTAAAAACATCAGAATCTTAAGGACATTTGTATGCATTAACTGTTTACAGATTACTGCATGTCAAGAGCAAAATGACTTTTTTGCATGTGCAACATTGAGTTGTACATACAACTGTTTTGAGACAGTGCCCTCTGTAACCCTGGGGGGGGAGGGGGACTAGAGGGGTATAGTCTGGCCTAGCCCAAAATATACCCAGGGTATAAACCCGGGGTTAATCTGGCCTGCACCTGGTCTTCCGTGTCCCACCCTCAATACCTTTAGCTTCATGAAATTCCTGCCGTTTTGCAGCAAAGATAACTTGCACATTTGACTGCAGTGCAAAAGTTATCTCAGGACAGGACAGTAACATAAATGACCTGCAGCCGCCTCAGGCCATCTCAGGCCACCCTGGCTCCACCAACCGTTGTTATTGCACAGAGGACTCTTGGTACTTTGGGATGCATTCACTGCCAGCGTGAGTCTACCCGCATCTGTGACACTGAAGTAATCAGGTGATGTTTTTGTTTCTGTGTTTTCCTGACCTTTTGGCCTCTCTTTGAAATATTGTTTTCATTATATTTAGTGTGCGTGTCTAGTGATGGCACATTGTTGTTTGCAGATCTAGTTGCCGCTGTAGTCTTTTTTTACACACAGAATAAATACATCGATCGAGTTTGGTACATGTTTTCAACTTGGTATGTGGTTTGTGGTTTGTGGTCCAGTGTCCAATGTAAAGCCAGTTAGATGTTTGCTGCTGAAAGTATGTTTGTCCAAGAAGAATACTACATAAAACTGTCCTCAGATCCATAGGTTGACATAAGGCTTTGGCACGATGTCAGGAAAACAGTGAGCACTTTCTACATTTTCACTGGTGCTATTTTTGAACATTCCATTGCTACTTCTCCACAAGCTTTGTTTGGACAGATTTCATATTTTTTGGATACATTACATGTTTTTTTTTCTCTGCTGATATGTTGACTTGGATTCATTTCACATAGTGGGGTGTCTTTGTAGAGATTTGGAAAGTATTTAACATTTCTCCAGATGTCAGCATCTTGAATAAGCGATTATTGTGGTTTTGTGGAGTTCAAACTATTTGACATTTTCCAAAACTGGGTTTGTTTTGAAGCACTTTGTGCCCTCTCTTTGTTCTTATGCAGTAGTTTTCTCTGTGTTTTATTGGACGGGTTGTTTCTAATAATAATCAATCCGATATTTACACTGCATTTTCTGCAATATCTGTGACGCTGTACATTTAATCTGTGACTTGACGGATTTGTACTGGCACAAATTCTGTAATCTTAGTCTGACTTTCTGTCTGCTTTGCTTACAGCCATCCGTTTCGGTCGGATGCCCCAGTCAGAGAAGCTAAAGCTGAAGGCGGAGATGGTAACGGGGGACAGGGAGGTGGAAGACCCCCATGTGGCCGACCAGAAGACGCTGGCCCGGCAGATTTATGAGGCCTACCTCAAGAACTTCAACATGAACAAGGCCAAGGCTCGAACCATTCTCACCGGCAAGACCAGCACCCCTGTACGTTGACTAAAAGTAGTGGGTTGGTGAGTGAAAGGTGTTTGCGTGTGTGGATCGCATGTTAATGGCTCTTCTCATTCCCTCACATGTCACGTTGTCTTGCAACTTGTCATTTCTTTCTTCCCCATTGGAGTGATTTCGATTTAATTCTGAGCACGTTCAAAATTTGCAATCAAACTAATGTCTCAATATGACCCTGACAGGCTGCACCTCAGAGATTATGCGCAGTTAGCCAATGACAGAAATAACTTGCTCAATCAGTAGTGCAATCCAACACACAAGCTGGACAAGGAAACATCTGTATCTGTATAAAGAGCCAGTGTATGAGCCCATCACTTCTCCCTCCACCGTTTCCCTCCATGCCCGCAGTCTTTTCATCACCCATCCCCAATCTCTCTCCGAAAACATTCCCTCGCAGCCTCGTTTCTTTCTTTTCAAAGAGGGGCGACAAGGGGGGGGAGGGCCGGGGACTGCAGCCCAGAGTTTTGAATTCCACGGATGGTGTGTGTAGGTGTGAAATAGGTCAAGAGGGACAGGTCAGTCCAAGTGCACATCCATGTTCAAACACAGACCTCCCCCACTGCTTCTGGAGATCAAAGCTTTAGATGGATAAGTGTCCATTTAGAGTCCAGAGCTCCCTCTGGGTTTTGCAGCCATTGGAAAGCAGTCAGTTGGAAATGCACATATTGTTTGATCCGCCCCTTGATTTTAGTGTTCATTCATGGTGTCGCCGCACTTTTATATAACATGGAACTTCCCATGAAAGTCGTATTGTACTATTTGCCGCAGCTACACATTCTGACATGTTGCGTAACTTTGAATCTGAGACTTGTGAACAGTATAGTATAAAAGCCTTCTAATGCTGTTGCATCTTCCGTTATTTTAAGACTAATTTAAGTAAATATTTGTGAAAGATAATGTTCTGTAATGCTGCAGGTGGGTCATTATCAGCGAAGGGTGCACTCTTCATGAACATATTGCAAAATAATGCAATTTTGAGGGTTTATTATAAATGTCCAAACATTTACACACACATCAGTACAATGATAAGTCTCTTAAAATGTGTTTCCCTAATTTTATACCATTTTCCTTGATTGGATGTACGTGATTTTGGCATGTCCCACACGCTGCTCTGCTAACTTCAGTGAGTGTAATAAGGTTAAATGACACAAAATTAAAATACTTGTTATGTTCTTATTGTCCTTAAGAAGTTATTTGATAAAACTAATCATTTTGATCATTTATATTCTATTTTTATAGTAATATTAAACATTTTGCACATATCCTTGAAATTGCTGTCCACTGTCATTATGAGGTAACTGCCCCTTTAAGAAACCAGCTGAAACCAATTAGTCTTTCATCAATGGAGGTCCAAACAACTGCAGCAAGTACAAAAAGTATTTTCACTTATATTTCCTAAATTTCATCATATTGTGTTTGTAGTTTGATGTTGTCAAGCTTAACATGTCCATCCTGTCATATCGGTTAATATAAAAAACTTTCCAGAAATTAAAAATATATTTGTTAAACAGTCAACTTCACAACAATGAATCACTTTGCTAAGGGAAGGTCCACCATGTGCTCATTAAATCCTAATTTTAGCCAAAAATGTCCACCCTGTCCCCTGTCTTCCATGACAGGGTGGACACGTACATGACGGACAACACATATGTTGCAGTAATTTCATTATTATCAAAAGACTTTTCCCATTAACTAAAATATATTGTTGAGAAATGTACATTTTATAATCCCTATGCAATGAAAATGTATATATTCTACTTTGAATTTGTCCATGGCAGGGTGGACATATTTTGCTCGTACATTGACATTGAAAATAAAAGAAATAGATGCTGGATCTTGACCAATATACATTTCTAACAGCCTAAGATCTACTTAATACAATGAATGGCAAATGAAATGGAAAATCTAAACTTCTTTTGTTGAAATGTTGAAGTCCAGAGGCACCCTTTGCATGCAATGACCCAGAAACTGTTGCAAGAAGACAGTTGACATAGACAACATTCTATTGTTCAAAAAGTATGAAATCGTTAAACACCCTTTGCGGAAAAACTGGATCCTCCATCATCAACTTATTTGGATCCAGTTAATAACTGAGCCAGACATTTTTCCGTCAGTTTGACTCATCAGTCTCAACGTCTGAGCCATACTTGTGTCAATGTTGGCTCTTATATCACTTTTATTCTCTGACTGAACTGGTTTTTGCTGTGGTATGATTCATCTTAGCAGCACGTACAGTCTTGACTGGATGCCCCTTAAAAACAAGCAGCTCAAGAAAGATCAAGCTGCTGCTCTGGGCTACACTTTACACTGGATATGGGCATTGATTTGGGAAATACAAGTGTGAGATTGCCTTTTAGAAATGATAACTATTATCATTAGGGCTGCAACTAACGATTATCTTCATTATTGATTATTCTGTCATTGACTAATCCTCCTGTTGAGTTCTATGAGGAAGTTCAGCATAACAAATCAGAACTGAGTGCATTGTTCATGGCTCTCAGGACGCCATGTTGGTCCTTTGGTTGTTTTACCACTTTGACCCAGACAGAAATATCTCAACAACTATTAGATGGATTGCCATGCAATTTTGTACAGAAAGTCATGGTCCCCAGAGGATGAAGTCTACTTTGGTAATATCCTGACTTTTCATCTAGTGCTGTCATCAGGGCAAAAAAGAAAGATAATGTGTAGACATAAAGTATTAGACCATATACTTTGGTTTATGACCAAACACCAAAACTAATGACATTCCAGCAACAGCTGTACGTAGCAAATGCTAGCATGCTAACATGCTATACAAAGACAGTGAACATGAGCTCAGTGGTCTCAAACTGGCATCCCGGGGGACATTTTCGCCCCACCCCCCCCCCCCCCCCCCCC
>JAOVVB010189205.1:0-11089 GCA_028570985.1 Heterobranchus longifilis | reverse complement strand
TATCGCCAGAAACGTCCACCTTTCTAATGACACCCAAACGCCCCTCGTATCCACAACACATCCGGCACTATTTGCAGTGAAATGATCGATCAAACTTCACATTTTACCATCAAATCTATGTTCTTGTCATAATATTTCACCAAGACTTCTGTTATTTTTGCCCAAAATGGCAGATTTAGTTACTTACATGTCTCAGAAGAAATATCTGCACACGGCAGCCATGTTTATTTATCTCCCAGCCATGCGGCCTGCGGTCTGCCACCAGCACGCTGCTGACGCTTGACTAGTACGCACGTAGAAGTGAATTGAATAGATCGGCCCCATTGTTACCCGATCCAGCTATTTGAGTCAGTATCGGCCCGATATTCGATATCAATATTGCATCGGTGCATCCCTAGTTATATTAGAGTTCACATTCCTTTATCCTGGTTTTTGTCTGTTTATCACAGTTGAAATCACGTTTGCTTTGGGTGGTAAAACTCAACATTTGCTGTTGTTTCTCTGTCCAGGGGTATATCCACTGCATCACTACTCAGCAGCGGGGTGACCCCACCCAGCGCCACGCTGTCTCAGCCAATCGTCATCTCCGACACACCCAGCCCGGCGGTCAGCATCATCACTATTCACAGTGACACCGACACAGAGGACGAGCGCAAATTCCATCCTGCCAGGTGAGGAGCTGTGATTTCTTCCATCTTAGATGCAACAGTGCTAGTCCAATATTTGTAGTTCAAAAATGATCCTACACTATCTTACACTACCATGACAACTTTCTACTAGAGCAGTAATTCACAACCTGAGGGTCCCGGCCCCCACTAGGGGTCGCCACAGCTTCACGGGGGGGTCGCGAGGCCTTCTTGATTTTAAGACAACAGTTTCTTTTTAAAGATACAGTTGGCCTATATCTCAGCATTTCATTAATGTTTGTGAAGAAAACTAAATTAAGTTGTTATTTTGAAACTTTGGATTGTTAATTAAGATATAAACTATAAAAAAAACCCTCACAGGATAAGGGCACAGTGAAGACCACATAAGCTATATTCACAGAGCCTCTCTATTAAACAGATATGATTAATTATTAATTATTACGCATTAGAAAAGTACGCAGTTAAAACAACCAAAGAGGTAATAGAACAATGGCCAAGCGTCAGGGAGAAGTAAGCACTGAATTTGTCAATAGAAGCCTATTACGTATGTTAAATACATAATACAGACAGAATTGTATTAAAAGTTCTTGAAAATAACAGGGAAACTCATCTCTGATAAGATAACTTTATTAATCCCAAAGGAAATTGTTGCTCCAGAATTGCTCAAGTGACAGTGACAGCAATATACATACAGAATATAAATATAAATATAAATATTAAAACATGTACAAGTATACAAAATAAGAACAATTACAATACAGTTATAGTGCCTAATAGAATAATAATAACAAAGAAAATTAGCAGAAGATAAATGTAGCATTGTGCATAATATTGAAAAAGTGGCAGTGATATTATGTATAAGTATTATAAATAATATTGCACATGATATTGAAAGTGATTGGGCTTGGGAAAGTGATGCGATATTCACAGGAAATAATCAGCTCCAAATCACTGCAATCAGCTCCAAATTGCTCCAAGTTGCTTGTTTTACACAAATTTCCTGCAGTTATTGTGTTCACTATTTGGGTTAATTGGAGAGTTTATCAGTTATTATATACTGATATTGTTATGCATTGATTAATATGTCACTTAGTCGGGGGTCTTCAGTTTACTCAATGATAGAAAAAGGTTGGGACCCCCTGTACTAGAGGATCGATGAAGAACAGATAGATCAGACCAGGCTTTATTCATTTAGACTGCTTTGATTACTTTGATAAACCTCTGAAATAACACTGTTCCTCTGTGTCCACAGCGTTGGTCTGAGCCAGCGCACTAACGTCATCAGCTGTGTGACGGTGCACGACTCGGACTCCTCTACAGCCAGTCCCCTGACTCCTCTGCCCCGCACACTTATTAACCCAGCGAGCACCATGTCATCACGCCAGGCCAAGTCTCTGGCAGTGGTGGCACCGTCAGTCAAAACCCAGGGCTCGGAGCGAGGAGCAGTTACACGTGGACGATTGGACACCGGTGAGTTGTCTGTGTGTGTGTGTTATCTAGAGCTGTACCTGACATGATTTGGCTGTTCAATACGAGTCCTTCTGTGCTGTAAGCCTGTTTTATTACAGTTTGCACACAGTGTGCAGCTTGTTAGACGGCTTTACGGCATGTAAATAAAGGCAACAGACTGCATATCCTCTTTCAATTAAAATGTCTTGCGTTAGTACAAACACATCACACGTTAATTTTTCTCCCATATAGACTATCAAGCAGCACTATTAATCTGCCAGGTTTTTGAATGGGCTTCAGCAGGACGTTGAGAGTGACAGCGAAGTTCACGTAATATAGTAAACAAGCCAAGTTAGCCCTCCGAGCTAATGCATGCTAACTAAGCTAATGACGTGCAACAACATGTTTACCGACACACGGTATCAAAGAAAAGCCAGAGAATATACGTATTAATTTGCTGTGAGCTGTAAGAGACTCACCGCAGGTCCATGTAACTTCTCAGCGTGTTGCGAGCAGCGGCTGTACTCTCATGTCAGCAGAGAAAAATGTTATTTTTAAAAGCTATTTCCTGATTTTGTTGCTTCACAATAAAAGCTTTTAAATAACTTTTATTGTGAAGAATTTATAGGAAATTAAATGTTTTTTCTACTGCTCCTTTACTGCTCTACAGCCCTGTGTACCCACTGCACACTGATGGACGAAAAGACAAAGAGAAAAAAAAACGTCAGCTGGACTTGAATAATCTCTAACCCTAACTCAGCCCTAGTGTTATCAGGAATGGATTATATTTTGAAAGCAGTATAATTTAATAATACTTCCTTTTTAATTCACAGTGAACTACATGAAACCTAAGAGATCATCCAACCGACAGCCCTGCAGCTCGGGGGAAAGCATGGAGCGTCTGGTGCCGAGCCAATCACACCCCTTAAACCTCAGCCAGGTGAGGCTTCTTTTGTGTTGGTGCTTTTACACGCTTAGATGTGGCCGTCGTAGCTTTTATGTGTAATTCTGTTAAATTGTAGTGACAGGTGGACGATGAATTGCATTTATTTTAGGAGGTAGGCATGTAACGGTACACAAAAGTCATGGTTTGGTACAGCGGGAGAAAACAAGCATGCATAAGGATACGTTTGTTTTAATTTATTTTGAACATTGTAGTGCAAAGACAAAATCCTCTTGCTGGGGACTGAGGTAACAACTTTGGTAAACGCTTTTCATTATAAACATAAGGATAATTTCAAACACTTCTGTATTATTTACACTGAACAAACACTTTCCCAAAAGGCAACAGGTTATATAGACAATAGACTATAAAACTGAAAATACCAAAATACATAGAAATACAAAATAAAACTTGTGCATAAGGAGGAGTGTTGCAATTAGTTCCACCGTGGCTATATTTAAACATTCTAAGCACCCAAACATTTATCATCCCGGTGATCGGCACATTTGGGGGATGCCGTTGAATGTGCGTACATTTCGATGGTGCATTTCCATTCACATACCGTACAACAGTGGAGCAACACTCCATCCTCGTGTCATACACAACTCTGTGTCCTGAAGAATGATGTCGAAGTCATATGATGTTTGCACCTGTAGAACACTAAACCATAGCTTTTTATTTCCCCTTTAACACATTTAAACAAAATGTTTTGGCAAGAATTCTGAAAATGTGGTAATTAAAGATTTACAAAGTGTCATAGTCTAGTGAAAAACTAGTGTTCATTGAGTCCAAAGTGCCCTCTGCTGGACAAACAGTGTAATGGCAGATTTGTAAATGACCTACAAGTTGTTTTTACACATCTGCCAACCTGTTTGTATTGTGCCAATACCAGTATATCTCTGATAAGACAATACCTGCTGATAATATTAGCTCACTCAAAACAAGGGCTTGTCTTAAATGTCTTCTTATGCAGTGGTCACTAAACCGAGAGTTCAACTCAAGGGATCGAGAGATAAATCTAAAACTCAGTCCAGACCAAAAATTCATGACGAGATGAGTTTAAACTTGCAACTACTTGCAATTTGCTGGTCTGCAACCAATGCAACGAGACGGTGCATCATCTTGAATGCAACGACTCTCTGTACTCTCGTTCTAACTTCCTGCTTTTCAGGCTTTTTTGTCGCTGGATATAATTTGTAGCGTCTTAAAATAATTGAATGAATAATTGAATAATTGGTTAATTGAATAGTTGATTCATTGAACAATTGATTAATTGAATTGAGTAATTGGTTAATTTAATAATTTGTTAATTGAGTAATTGAATTATTGGTTAATTGAATAATTGGTTAATTGAAATTATTGAATTATTGGTTACTTGAATAATTTAATAATTGATTAATTAAACAATTGGTTAATTGAATAATTGCTTAATTTAATGATTGATTAATTGAATGATTGGTGTGTGTGTCTGTGGCTGTCAAAATATTGTGTCAGTATCAGTGTAATATACACATGCACACACACAATGATATTTGGATAACTGATTTATTGAATATTTGGTTAATTGAACAATTGATTAATTGAATTATTGGTTACTTGAATAATTTAATAATTGATTAATTGAACGATTGGTTAATTTAGTTGGTTAATTGAACTGAATGAGTAATAGGTTGGTGTGTGCGCGCGTGTATATTACACTGATACAACACAACATTTTGACAGCCCGACGCGCGCGCGCACACACCAATCATTCAATGAATCAATTCAACCAAATATTCAATCATTCAATTAACCAATCATTCAATTAATTGATAATTCAATTAATCAATTCAGTTAACCAATTATTCAAGCATTCAATTAACAATCAACCAATTAATCATGTATTCAATTAACCAATTATTCAATTAACCACATATTCACTTATTCATTCAATTATTAAATTCTTCAATCATTCAATTAATCAATTATTCAATTAAACAATCATTCAATTAATCAATTCAATTATTCAATTAACCAATAATCATTGTGTGTGGGGTAGGTTGGTGTGTTTGTGCGTATGTATATTACACTGATACTGACACAACATTTTGACAGCCACATTATTCAATTAACCAATTAGTCAAGTAACCAATAATTCAATTAATCAATAATTCAATTAACTAATCATTCAATGAATCAATCATTCAATTAACCAATTATTCAATTAACCAACCATTCAATTAATCATTTATTAAATTAACCAATTATTAAATTAACCAATTATTCAATTAACCGCATATTCAATTAATCAATTATTCAATTATTCAGTTAACCAATTATCATTGTGTGTGTGTGTGGGGGGGTAGGTTGGTGTGTTTGTGCGTGTGTATATTACACTGATACTGACAACACAACATTTTGACAGCCACAGACGCACACAAATCATTCAATTATTCAATTATTCAAGTAACCAAATATTCAATTATTCATTCAATTAACCAATTAACCAATTATTCAATTATTCAAGTTATTCAATTAACTTGGTGGTTTTGTGAAATATGCACAGGGTGCAACATTGATTTAAATCAAGTCATTCCACTGTTACAACCGTCCCAGTGTGCAGAGACCATTGATGTAATGTGAAATGTACATATTTAATTTACCACAGCAATGTAAGGTGCTGGAAAAGCGTGAAAATTAACCTTGAAAATGCTTGAAAAGTGCTAGAATTTGACTTTGGAAAAGTTGTAAGAACCCTGAAGACATCACCTTGCACTTTGGCACTCCTGCGTTGGTTTCATCTTTCACCTCTGGAGTTTGCCGCTTGATAAATGCAGAGTGTTGTTTCTTTCCAGGTTCAGCCGGTGGTTTCTTCATCTCAGGAGCGTTCCCACAGTGACTCATCGTTGCGTCGCCAGCCGACGTTCCCTCCGGCCGTCTCCTCTCACTACAACTTCCCAGAGGTGTCCGCCCTGGCATCGGCCTCGGCCCCTGGCCCCAGCCTGTACGCCTACCCGGCCTCCACCGCCCTCTCCTCGGCTTCTCAGGCCATGGAGCAGCTGCTCGGCCGTGGTCACGCCAACCACGGACACTCCCCCTCCGCCTATGCAGCAACGTACACCTCATCGTCCTCCTCCAGGAGAGACTCGGCCAGTCGTAAGGATTCTGTCAGTAGTCTGCTGCACGGCCTCCCCGCAGCCTACCAGCATCAGTTTGCCACTGGTTCTCCCTACGTTAGTGTGACGCCGCGGGCCGAGGCTTACAGTGCCTACCAGCTAAGCCCCAGGCGCCTCACGCAGTACCCGTACCTATAGGGAGTCACACACACATTGAACAAAGAAAATTAAGAAATCTACTTCCCCACATACTATCACAAAGGGACATTTAAACTGTATTTCTAGTAGAATAACTGTTGGTCACTTATGTTTGCTGCTTTTGACTCCGAGGCGGCGTTTCACCTCCAACTCATTTAATGCTCTTTTGGGTCGTTTTAGTGTTTTTGAAATGTTCTTTAGTATTCTTTGATATCATATCGGTTTATTTTCCCTTAATGATATTGTTTATAGCCCATATTTTATCCCCATCTTATCCAGATGTATAATTAAGGCATTGTGTTATGTGTATTTTACTCCTGTTTATCTTGAGGTTTTGTGTGAAGAGAGATTATCCTTCTGTCACAAGCTGCGACGACACTTTAGCTGACAAAGAGAGTTACGAGTCATTAGTTTCTCACGACCCTCGTTATTACGTTTTCACACTAATCCAGTGAGGCCCTGTGTTTTTAGCATAACATAATAACATAATGACCGTACCTTACCCATGTCCGTTTACTCACAAATATGTCTTTAACTATGTTTTTAAATTATGTTTTGTCAGTGTGAGAAAGGAAGAGGAAGGTCCATGAAGATGTCGAATAAGAGAAAAGATGTGAAAACTGTGATGGATACATGTTAATTTAAGTGCACATGTGATAGTCTGTTTATGTAGTGACCGTGTTTAGGCAGGATTAATCATGTCCTTATGCAATAGAAACTTGAGTGCTGAATGTATTTATGAAGTACAGAGGAGTGGGATCACCATCCTGAGGATTGACGTGAGTAGATTTTGTTTTAAATTGTTTGAAAAAAAAAAAGATATTAACCATCTTCCCTACTTTTCTCTCCTTGATATATAAAAAAAATCCAGTTTCACATGGACCGAAAAATATTATATATATCTGTGAATCCTGTAGGACCTGCTCATTTATTAAAATGAATTTATGGCCAGTTTTTACTGTTTTAATACTGGAGGAAAATAGAAGAATCTTGTTCTATTTTCTCCCCATGACACTTTGGAAATGCTCGCTAGGAAGTTGTAACAAACTACCCACACTGCTGTACAATGACTGATGAAAATAATGATAATGCAATCTGTTAGCAAATAGGACGTCTGCTCAGTTACTTTGTTTGATGAGAAGCTACTTTACTTAGTTTGTCATACACATTAAAAAGTACAATTGTCCATTCAAATTTAGCAGTGATGTCTCTTACAATAACTCAGTCAGAGGTGGCGCCGTCCACTAAACGTACACAGTGTTTTTCCCTCCAGAAAATGTGCTAAAGTGGCCACTTTTGCTTCAGTCTTGTCTGAATATAATATGTTGAAATCCATTGTTTTTCACATATGGATTACTGCAGTGTGGATACAACAGTCACACTGTTGTGTCTGAATACAGCTGATTTGTGGCTTTTTCTGTTGCCGTCTTTTAGTTAAAGGAGGTGAACCTCGGGATGGTTTCTGTGGGTTATGAAAGCTTTTTAGTAAATCCTTCCCTGTTGTGTTTGCATCAGTTTTGTGTTGTAATGTCTGAATATTTAACTGTATTTCATCTTAACATAGTATAGTCACGAGGCTATTTGGTAGAACTAATTCAGGGAAAAAAAGGTTTCAGCTCAAATAATCCACTGTCACTGTTTTCAATAAAAATAACCACCATCATGATGCTTTATTTCATTATTCCTCACTCGCTGTTCCAACAATACGCTGTGAATTAATCCTTTGATTTCTCCCATTATTCTGAACTGAAGCTACAGTGAATTTGTTTTAGTACTGGAGTGTCTGGCATCATTTTGATACTTTTCATGACTGAGACCTATTTTTAAAGTTCGAACATGTTTGTTTTTATTTTTTAAGTTTTAAAAAAAAAAATTCACTCTCGAAACCTTTTGTCACTCCTGACATTTAAAAAAAAAAAGATATATATATTTTCACCCGAGGCCTTTTTTTTTTTTTTTACTTTTCAGTCTCAAGACCTTTTTGGGGTGCCTTTAGTGCTGCAAGCAAGATTGGACATACTTATTATTTCTTCCGTTTCTTCTGCTTCCGTATGAATTTTGAGTTGCTACTCCTCTCACAGCGTTGCCAACACATAGTGTTTGTGGAATTTTTTGACGACATGCTATGCAATGGCATTTAAAAAAAAAATTCACGAGATACTGTGCTATGAAGTTTTGGCACCTCTTTAGAAAACATACAACACGTGAGGCATTTTGGACTTTTTTGCAAAAAAATATCGACATACTATACTATGGCATTTTTGAGGGATTTTTGACGACATACTACACTCTGCCATTTTGGATTTTTTTCTGACGACACACTGTGCTATGCCTTTTGGAGGGCTTTGAAGAAAACATACTAGAATATGAGGCATTTTGAAAATGTGGGATTTTTGACCAAAAGCGACATGCCATACTATGGTGTTTTTGAAGGATTTTTGACGACATACTATACTCTGCCGTTTTTTACTTCTTTTTTTTCTCCAATGAGCCTTTTGGGAGTATTTTTAGACTACATACTTGAATATGAGGCGTTTTGAAAAAGTTGCATATTTGGCCAAAAACATGCTATAGTATGACATTTTGGTTGAATTATTTACCCCGCGATACTTGGCCGATTTTGATTTTTTTGCAAAAATAACCTGTGCAATGCCTTTTTGGAGTGTTTTTAGACCACATACTCGAATATGAGGAGTTTTGAAGAAGTTGCATATTTGGCCAAAAAACACATGCTATAGTATGACATTTTGGTTGGATTTTTGACGACGCGATATTCCGCCAATTTTGATTTTTTTTGCAAAAATAACCTGTGCAATGGCTTTTTTGAGTGTTTTAAGACCACATGCTCAAATATGATGCATTTTGAAGAAGTTGCAAGTTAAGCAAAAAAACACATGCTATAGTATGACATTTTGGTTGGATTTTTGACCGTGCGGTACTCCGCCGATTTTGATTTTTTTGCAAAAATAACCTGTGCAATGCCTTTTTGGAGTGTTTTTAGACCACATACTCAAATATGAGGAGTTTTGAAAAAGTTGCTTATTTGGCCAAAAAACACATGCTATAGTATTACATTTTGGATGGATTTTTGACTGTGTGGTACTCCGCCGATTTTGATTTTTTTACAAAAAATAACCTGTGCAATGCCTTTTTGGAGTGTTTTTAGACCACATACTCGAATATGAGGAGTTTTGAAGAAGTTCCAAGTTTGGCCAAAAAACACATGCTATAGTATGACATTTTGGTTGGATTTTTGACCGTGCGGTACTCTGCCGATTTTGATTTTTTTTGCAAAAAATAACCTGTGCAATGCCTTTTTGGAGTGTTTTTAGACCACATACTCGAATATCAGGCATTTTGAAGGAGTTGCAAATTTGGCAAATAAAACACATGCTATATTATGACATTTTGGTCTGATTTTTGACCGTGCGGTACTCCGCCGTTCTTATTTTTTTTGCAAAAATAACCTGTGCAATGCCTTTTTGAAGTGTTTTTAGACCACATACTCGAATATGATGCATTTTGAAGAAGTTGCAAATTTGGCCAAAAAACACATGCTATAGTATGACATTTTGGTTGGATTTTTGACCGCCCGGTACTCAGCCGTTCTTATTTTTTTTGCAAAAATAACCTGTGCAATGCCTTTTGGGAGTGTTTTTAGACCACATACTCGAATTTGAGGCATTTTGAAGAAGTTTCATATTTGGCCAAAAAACACATGCTATAGTATGACATTTTGGTTGGATTTTTGACCGTGCGGTGCTCCGCCTATTTTGATTTTTTTGCAAAAATAAAGTGTGCAATGCCTTTTAGGAGTGTTTTTAGACCATATAATAGAATATGAAGCATTTTGAAGAAGTTGCATATGTGGCCAAAAAACACACGCTATAGGATGACATTTTAGGCGGAATTTGGACCACGCGATAGTCCGACGATTTTGATTTCTTTTTTGCAGACATAACCTGTGCAATGTATTTTGGGAGTCTTTTTAGACCACATACTAGAATATGAAGCATTTTGAAGAAGTTGCATATTTGGCCAAAAAGCACATGCTATAGTATGACATTTTGGGTGAATATTTGACCATGTGATACTCTGACAATTAAAAATTTTTTTTGCAGAAATAACCTGTGCAATGCATTTTGGGAGTCTTTTTAGACCACATACTTGAATATGAGGCGTTTTGAAGAAGTTGCATATTTGGTCAAAAAACACATGTTATAGTATGACACTTTGCGTGAAGTTTTGACCGCACGACACTCCGGCGATTTTCTTTTTTTTTTGCAGAAATAACCTGTGCAATATATTTTGGGAGTCTTTTTAGACCACATACTCGAATATGAGGTGTTTTGGAGAAGTTGCATATTTGGCCAAAAAAACACATGCTATAATATGACATTTTGGGCAGAATTTGGACCGCACGATACTCTGCTGATTTAGATTTTTTTTTTGCAGAAATAACCTGTGCAATGCATTTTGGGAGTCTTTTTAGACGACATACTCGAATATGAGGTGTTTTGAAGGAGTTGCATATGTGGCCAAAAAAACACATGCTATAGTATGACATTTTGGGTAGATTTTTGGCCGCACGATACTCCGGCGATTTTGATTTTTTTGCAGAAATAACCTGTGTAATGCATTTTGGGAGTCTTTTTAGACCACATACTAGAATATGAAGCATTTTGAAGAAGTTGCATATGTGGCCAAAAAACACATGCTATAGTATGACATTTTGGGTGGATTTTTGACCGCACGAT
>JAOVVB010189194.1:0-11089 GCA_028570985.1 Heterobranchus longifilis | reverse complement strand
GCTTCTCAGAGAGACACTCATTCTCCACGATGTGCTTTTGGATCTGAGTGTCCCTCTGGTTCAGCTGGCGCCTGTAGGACAGCTCCAGAGTGTCCCAGCGTTGTTGTCGTTCTGCCAGGGCCTTTGAGTGGTCTTCCTTCATGGCAGCACGTTCTGCAGCTTTCTCTCTCTCTTTGCTTTCCAGCTGCTGCGTGGCCTCGAACAGTTGCTCAAAAAGGATCTTATTCTCCTGGATGAGATGCAGGATGTTTGAGTTTGTCTTCTTCCTTTCCAAGTCTTTGTCAGCCATTCCGTTGTCATTCTTTGTTTGTCTATTACTGAATCCCTTCAACTTTTCCTCCAGAGCTTTTATTTTTTGTTTGTCAGCATGCATTTCTTGTTCCATCTCCTTCATTGACTCCGTGGCAAACTTGAAAGCAGCTTGCATCTGTTTAAAGCTCTGGGTAGGTGCTTGACCGCTCTGTGGACCGTCAGTCTGTCTTCCTCCGTTCCTGTGTTGGAAATTGTGGGGAGCCGCTGGACGCCGCTGACGGCCGTTGACCGGTCTTCCTCCGTCTTTCTGTTTAAAGTTCTGGGGAGGCTCTGGACGGGTCTGAGGACTGTTGACTGCTCTTACTCCGTGTCTTACCTCATGCGGTTGGTTGGGTCTAATATCTGTGGTACCGGACCTTGTGGTCTGGGGACCTTGACCGTTTGAAGACATTTCGGAAAAACACAGTTTGAAAAAATACAGCTTGGAAAAAGACAATTTGTCTTGAAAAAGACAGTTTGTTTGTCTTGAAAAAGACAGTTGGTGTGTGTCTTGAAAAAGACAGTTGGTGTGTGTCTTGAAAAAGACAGTTGGTGTGTGTCTTGAAAAAGACAGTTGGTTTGAAAAAAGACAGAAAAAGACTGAAAGAAGACGCTGAATGTAACTGAGCTGTGCGAAAGTCGAGGGGCTGAATGAGAAAGACCAGAGTTCGCTCCCCTATTTAAGACCTAGTTCCGATGACATCACAGAACATTTCAAATTTCAAATTTCAAATTTCAAATTTCAAATGATGCACAGCCTTGTGATGGGGGGGGGGGGTGTGAATTCCTGCATTCAGGCATAGATTCCTGTTAAAAACATATAAAACATATTTCAGCCATTGCAACAACAGTAATTAAATAATGGGAAACAATGTAATTAATGTAGCTTACCACATCATTAAGGTGGACAATGCATATGACCTACTTTTTCAATGGCAACATAATTACTACAGGCATAAAGCCTGGTTTCACATTTGCCTCCAGTAACAACCTCACAGGCAATATGCTGTTTTTATTGTTTAACTTGCTGCAGAGCTGTGCACCTGCACTCACAGTGACGGCACAAGAATAGTTGTGTAATTAACATTTTTAAAAAGGGAAGCAATGAAGAATACCTGGGCAGAAGAGAGGACAAAGAAGAGATCCATGTGACATATGTGTGTGTGTGTAAGTGTGAGTGTATGCATGCTTCTGTGCCTCCTGCCAGCCTGGCTAGCTTTACTTTGGCAGCTGCCCTGAAGGCCAAATATCCTCAAGGACTAAAGTCCCCTCTGCCATCCAAAACAAGCAGCCTCTGATTCACAGATGTCAGCTAACCCTGAACTTTCTAAGTATAGCTACTACCACCACTATACGCCACCATGACACCATTTACAGGGCGCCACCCCCTCAAACACACACACACCCACACACAGAAGATAAGGTATTATCTTATCTCACAATTAATATTGAACCAAAACCATGCATTACAAATACACATGCATACACGCACACACAAACACGCAGCCAGGTGTACAAACAGACAGGGTTTGACAATTCAAGAGAAAAGGTAATTTTGTGTGCAGAAATGTTTCATTTCTCTTTATATCTTTATTAGGCTGATTACTGCTGGTCTCTTGAATAATGAGAAGCAACGGGGGAAAAGGTGGGTGGGGGTGGATGAAGGGAGGACAGAGAAATAGAGAAAGGCAGAGAAAGAAAGTTAGAGATAATGATAGAGAGTATTTGGCTCTTCTTGGGTAAAAATAAATGAATAACCGTGATAGTAGGTTTTCAAAAGGGCACTGGCCAAAAGTTTACAGAACACAGTGTCCACTCTGTCCTCCGTTTGCCCCCGGGACTCAGGAGGTGGTACGTGTGTGTGTGTGTGTGTGTGTGTGTGTGTGTGTGTGTGTGTGTCTTTCCATGTCTGTGTATGTGCAGCCTTTGTGTAAACTGTGCGTGAGTACGCAGTAGCTACGTGTGTATTTATATTCACAGTCAGTGTGCTGGCAAGAGACAGATGATGCAAGCTCTTTGTAGAGTTTCCAAACAGCAGCCATAATGTTCTCTACCTGTTGTAAGCCCTGGATTTATTGCATCATTTAGCAGCCTTAATAGCCTAATAAGCTACAAAAAAAAGCCAATTTACCAGCAAGTATCAGCAAGTACAGTCTGTGTGGAGCCAAATGTTTCTGCATAATTAGTGTCATCACAATAGGTTAAGAACAGAGGCTCCTCCTGACCATTCCCATGCTAATAATGTACATGATGTACACATGTTATTTGCTGTAAAGGGCTTTAGATTAATGCAATACAAGCTGGCAGGTGTTGTGTGATGGTATTTGCAATAACTGAACGTGAACTTTGTAATATCTTTGGCCTGTAGTGTAAGATGGCGGGTAGAATCCCTCCCAGCCAAGATCTTCTGTCTCCATCATGTGGACACAGGAGGGTACTGCAGTGCAGCTGTCACAGTTTTAGATAAACCGTCATCCCCATTCAACCTCTCTCAAAATATATTAATTTCATTAATAATAAGAAGGAAAAAAAAGAAGTCTTAATTGTAAAGGAAGCACCATTAAATCTCTTCTGGCAATATAGTTGTGATAACACCTTCATCATCAGATATGTAGCTCAGTGTGTTGTGATGATTATTACATCATTATCCATTTAATTTACTTAATTGTTTATTTATATAAAAAAAAATTAATTTCCCAGAGCCTATGTGACATCATCCCCAACAGTCCAAAACCCAACGAAATAAAACAATTTACAGGGAAATAAAATTCACATTTGAGAAGCTTTTTTTTTGTGCTCTAAACTGTACATTTTCTGCTGATCAACTAATTGGCTAATCGATTAATTGTTTAATGGCGACCATCGTGCATGTGTTTTTAAAGGCTCTATATATTAATGGGCAGTCAGTCATACAGGTGTTTTCAGTCAGTCTGCCTGAGTACATATGAAATATTCACTCGTACTTTAACAATATTGGTATGCTCTTCTATATTTGTGTCCTACAACTCTGTGCTGCATGGTTTATGCATCTGTTGTGTCATATCATCATTTTACCAACTTGTAACTGCATCTTTTAACATTTTTATCAAGATCTCCATCATGATCGTTGTATCTTATTTATGTCTCCTTGCATATTGCTGCTATGCATATTTTGCATGCATCAAAAATGCCTATAATCAGTTTTCCTTGGCTGTATTTTGTTGCTTTGTGTTGCTTGCTATGTGGATATTGTTGATGTATTACTGTACTAATGTATCGCTGTTTCCTGTTGCTCTGGTCTCAAAACATCTCGACAAAGCACTACGGTTGAAAACACTGGTACATTTACAGTAATGTTGATTAATGTGCATTGTCCTTAAGACTGTAAGTAACTGATAAACCATTTACCATTATTTCTGTAGAACGGTTAATGACAGCATCCCCTGATGCAACCTTACAGAGTGAATTATGAAGATGCTTCTGGATTTAGCCTATTTGTGGAGTTGTATGGAAGTTTTATGTTTCTGAGAGTACTCACCATCCAGAAGAGGGTTCCGGTGGCGAACTCTGCATATTGCTCAATAGTGGACAGGACACTGAAGATTAGACACACCAGGACCATAACAAAGCTGTAGGGAGAGAAAAAAAAAGTGTTTTCTAGTCAGTTATCACCATATATCACTCACTGTTCCAGTAATTAAAAAACAAACAAAGTAGAAAACATTATTACCTCCACCAAGGAGGTTATGTTTGTTCGGTTTGTTTGTCAGCAGGATTACAGAATAACTACTGCTCCAATTTACATGAAACTATGTATGGGTGCTTCCTTGGCCTATGCTACTCCCTTCTACCAGGTTTCAGGAAAACAGGGCCCGTAGTTTTTCCATAATCCTGCTGACAAACAAATAAACAGACAAACAAACCGACCTGAAAACATAATCTCCTTGGCGGAGGTAATTATTGTTTTTAAGAATCTTTCTAATTACCTATAATTTACCCTCACTACATTTTGAAAAAGAGGATCAATTAAACAATTAAGTTATTTGTCCCAAAACAACAATTGGTTGCACAGCAAACTGCTGCGTACTGAGTACATTTTCCTGTTTGACATTGAGAGACGCACACGACAAGTTACGGAATAAAAGAATCAAGCTGTTTACAAGCAGCAAAAATGTCAAGGTACTTTGTCTCTGCTTTTCTTTTTGTCATCAATCTGCTTGTATTAACAGCTGACAGGATGTTTCCGCATCTCCTAGCAACAGCGAAACATTCCGACGAGACCGTCCATCTGTCGGTGTATATACACGGTCTACAAATATAGCCTCGTGAGTTGAACATCCACCTAAACGGAGGTGGAGGAAGGATGAGTGGATGAGAGTGAAAGACGGGATTAAAAAGAGAGTGAAGGCTGAGAGGAAAGGTAGGGCGGCAACTGACAGTTATTTTCATTATTGATTCATCTAGTGATTATTTCTCAATTCATTGATTTATCCTTTAGGGAAAAAAAGTGCAAAACCACGCTTATATCTTCCCAGAGCCCAAGGTTATTCAAGGACATTCAGTTTACTATCATGGATGTAAAGAAAAGGAGCAAATCCTTATACTGGAGAAGCCAAAAACTGAGAAGGTCATTTTTATTTATTACTAAAATAGTTGCAGATTAATAATATACCAATCGTGTAATCAATTAATTGTTTGAGCTCTGGAGTAAAAATAAAGAATATAGCTGAGGTTGAAGGAGGGGAAGAGGAAAAAACACATATCTCTCCGATTATGGTCGATAATTCTCAATAAATGACTGAATTTGATTTTTAAAAATGCACCCTAATGATAATGATTCCTAAAACACCATCATTAAACTGCCTTTGTGTATTTTATCTGTTTTTATTTGTGGTGCCTCAAAATGATTTTTTATTGCATGTCATTTGATCATTGGATTCCTTAAGAAAAATCTCTGATCAAAAATCTTAAGTGTTCCTTTTTTTTAAATTAAGCATTACTTGCATTTCCTTTTGATAGTTTGGTACAGTTCATTCAAGATACTTTAAAACTGCTAATTAAGTTAAATATTTTAATGAGTAGCAATAACTTTCATTTGAGACATTTTACAACTTAGTTTAAAAAAATGTTTTCTTCTTAAACCATCTGCACTGTTCAGTTATTCATTGTAAATTTTTGTAAGAGGCTCATGAGGGGCTTTGTTTGGTCTCTCCTGGCCCCACAGGATTAAGAGCCAAGTCAGTTGTGTGCATTTTCACCATCCCATTAATAATCCTTGGAACACATCTTTTAAGTGCTTTTACGTGACATACAGTATGCGAGTGTTTGCATGAATCACCATCATGATCAAGCTCACGTTAGAAACACACAGCAGTGGGTGCATTATGATGTTGTGTACTACAAGCTGGATTACATGCCATATGCTGGAAGGGTTATGTAAATCTCTGTTGTTTATCATTATTCACATAAAATACAAAATAATGCATATACTCCCACACAAAACAAAGACATTGCATTCACTGAGGCCACCATCCAGTAGATATATTTGTCTTTTTTTTAAATTATATATATATATATATATATATATATATATATAAGGTCTTTACTTAACAGATCAAGCTCATTTCTGGTCTCTCACATGGTAGAATGTCAGGGTTTTTCCTGGCTCAGAATGAGTCAAAGGCATTGTATTTAAGATTATGTTCTGCTTGTTCAACAGATAAACAGTTTGATAAATTGCTATTAAACACATTTGGAGAGGATGTGAATTGCTATTTTAATTGTCAATCTGAGAATCATTTTGGTGCTGGTGATTTCTCTTTGGCTCTGGTTCAAACTTCTTTGGGGGTGGCGGCAAAAATTCCACTATGCAGGAAAACTCCTGAATGAGCGTAAGACATGGGGTAATGGAGGGTAAGACTTCTAAAGGAGGATTTCCCTTACACATGACACACTGGGCAGATGGGATCGTGAGGATTACTGCCACACACACACACACAAACACACACACACACACACACACAAACACACACGCACGCACCGGAACTTGCCCACATTGAATATAACGGATGTTGCTGAATAAAACATCAAGGGCCAGCTCTCTTGACTTGTTACTTGCAACTACCTCATCAACCTAACCTCCTCCACCTTATTTGTTGAAACTTCTTTAGAATTGTTTACATGACAAAGATTTAAAGTGATTTAGAGTGCAGGACTTCCATACAAATGAACATCCGTTACATTCAAGCCCTTCACACAATGCTGATTTAGCCGGCAAGGAAAACTCTCTGTATTACTAAGTATACCAGAGTTGTGGCATCTGGCGTCTTACTTTCCCGCGCTGGCGCACCCGAAGTGATGCGTCAACCAGAGCTAAAGGGGGAGAGACTATAGCGATGGAGCAGCAGCTAGGAGTATGGCGGAAGCTATAGCGAAAAATCCTAAGGATCGCCCCTCCGGATAAAAAATAAACTGCGTTCAGAGGACAGAGGGGAGCGCTCCTGGTGGGCGGGGGAGATGCGACGAGGCGTACGTCATAAGCATGCGTCGACATGTGTGTGTAAATACTCTCACTGCCAGAGGGGGGAGACAAAAGGTTCTACACTGCAGGATTAATGTTTACTTCTGTTTACAGCCATCTCAGAATTCTGTGGATTTTGCGAGCTTGTTCAAAAGGCAGAGCCTTTTCCACCAAATCTCTAGTAAAACCATTTGTAGTGACTGGTAAATCCCTCAATGTATCTCTTATGTTGAATATTGTTCAATACTACTGGCTCCTTAAACACCTCAGGTATGACAAACAAACAAAACGTCCAATGAAATCCCCAGATCTGCCATAGATACTGTATGACAAGATGTGTGTAGACCACACATACAGGTCAAGTCACAAAATGTATTTGTTTTGTATGTATTTGTGTGTTTTTGCTATAATAATATTCCCCAATGTACATTCACTGATCTGATGTGTGCAGCAACTGGTTGATGGAAAAAAACAATTTGCGTTTTGTTGTTGTTGTTGTTGTTGTTGTTGTTGTTGTTGTTGTTGTTGTTGTTGTTGTTGTCGTGCAGTGGCATTACCAGCCTTCTGGGAGGGAAGCGACCAGACAGGGCAGGTTAAGACGAGGGCAAGTTAAGTCAACATGAAACCCATTTCCCTTTAGTTAAAATAAGATCATCGTATTAGGATGAGCATAAATATGATGTCATGGTCATGTAGGTCACTGACAAGGTCATGTAATCTGTGTTTTCCTTCAGCGCATGGGACTATAGCATTTGTTCTGATTTAAAAGGATAACAGTGCAATGCAATATCCATGGGACTCCACATAGTGTACCAGCAGAGGGATACACGTCAAAATCATTTAGCTTCCTTGAGTTAAAAAATAAAAAAACTGGGTTGTTTTGATTAAATTTCAGTGACAATTCTCGGGTGAATCACACCTCAATGCTGCTGTTGGTTGAAAACCTTCACTAAAAACCTAAATCCACAGTTACACTCCTCTTTCCATGAATATTATACAAAACACTACAGGACACTAGGTTTCTGCAGACCGGTCTGGGTCACTCACAACCATTAGCCAGCCTTATTTAGCCAGGCCAAAACCCCTGGGATCTGATTAAAACAAAACAGCTGGGGCTTTAGCGAGTATTATTGACTGCATTGCAGATCCGTCTAGCTTCACTAAAATAAGTACAGCGTAGAGCCACACCAAACCCCTCAATCAACTGTGAAACGAAGGCAATATAAGCTCAGGAAACATCAACTGAACACAGGCAGCAGAGACAATGTGCTCTCAAAATGTGGGTGACAAAGAGTGGGGCACGTTCACACTTGCAGATTAGTGCATGTGCAACACACACAGTTAGCCAACAGTAGCAGTACAATTCTACACTTTTAGCTTTTGGACCAACATTGGCTGGCTGGTTGTGTTTAACTATAAGTCATCAATACAGATGGTGTTATATGTGCCAAAGTTTGGGTGAGCATTCCCTCCATACACAAAATTCTGGGAATTGCTCAGAAATGCCACCACTGAATGCCCTAGGTCTCTATTGTGGTTTCATGAGGCTGTGATTATCCTAGAGGTCATAACTGGTCATTTTATACAATGACGTCAAGTTTCAAAAATGGTCACAGTAAAATTATATGGTTACTATGGGGACTAACATCATCACACATGAATCCAATTGGGTTCATTGAATCCAGTCTCGGCTTTCCAGTCATTCCCAGTTTATGCACTTCCAAGACTGTTTAGGGACCCCAGTATGCAGAAATATTCAAATATGCACGAAAAATAACACAATTGTATTGCATGAGCAAAAACTCCATGGTTTTTGCCCCAAACTTCATGGGACATGACCCAAGTGGGCATGTCTGTAAAGGGGAGACTTGTGGGTACCCATAGAACCAATTTTCATTCAGACATCTCAAGGTCAGAGGTCAAGGGGCCCCTTTGAAAATGTCCATGCAAGTTTTCTCCTTTGGAGCATTATGTAGCCCATGTCCCAACAGGCAACAACAATGTATTTCTTCGGTTGTTTAGTTTCATACGATACTAATATCTTCACTCTAGCTAGGGCACCTTCTCAAAACAACCAGGCCTCACAAAGCCATGAACATCCTAAGTAGCATTACTCAGGAAACAATATAGTTATTCTATCTACATGTAGAATTTTGCTAGCATAAATCTCCAAAACCCATATTACTACAAAACTCACAATCAAACTTTAGTTTTCAGTGCTAGCACCAGCGTACCCTTGCAAGCTATCGCTATAATATCTTAAATCATTGTAACTCCACCTTTAGGGTCCTGCATCTACTCACCTTTACCCAAATCACTCACTTTTTTCTCAGCCATTTACTGGCACTACCTGTAGTGTCTGCCATGAGTGTTTCATTTATTACCGATCACATTTAACACCTGAGACACATTCCTGGGTTTTGTATAATCTAGCCACTGGCACATATCAAATCTGTTCTGCTCAATTGTCCATTTACCAGTCATGTTTGTATAAAATGTTGTTCATTAAAAACATGGTTTACATTAGAAAATGTTCTATAATAAGGTGGTCTGTTTAAGCTGTTAGTGCTATGCCTATGTTGCTGTAATATTTTGCAGCCGCTGCTATTGCTGCTCATACAACAATTTAGCCCAACCTCTGGGTTGGCATCCACCTGCAGGCACTGAGTCAAGTATAAACTTTGTACATACTCTCTGTGTACCTGTGCTCCATAATAAATCTGTCCAATGTGAGTTGATTGTCCTAACTCCCATAAACACCTCTCTATCTTGGACATGAGGTGAAAAAAAGAGAGCTTGTGACTTTTAAATAAGCACAACACACCAAGAGCCTGCAAACTGCCCTGGCCATCACCGCTGGAGAGCATGGTCAGAGTCACAACAGCCCTCCACAACCCTCTTTATTGACCGACCCCCCCCTCCACATCCCATCCATGGAAGAGCTTAGAGTGGATTACACCACCATCAGCCACCAGTCTCAAACATGGATATTCCATCCTGGCTTAGCTATCATCTTCTCCACCAAGTACTTGGGTAAAATATGTAAATCTCCTTATAGGTTGCAGGGCAAAATTAATGAAAAGAGAAATAGTTAGGAGGGGGTATCTCACAATAGAAGCAGTGTCATTCATAAACAGCAACTTCACCAAATGTCAGATTCAGCAACATGCTAATACCCTCAGCTTCTCAGTTAAATTCACTTGTACAGTTACACACCATTGTAAGTATTTAAGATACTGTTACAATGGAGCCAAACTGTAATACTTTTAAATATCTGTACAAATGGCAAAATGGCACTAAGCAAGGTCAAGACAACGAGAAGTGACGATAGGGATGCATCAGGAAATGCTGGTGGGTTATTAGAAAGGTAAGAGCCGAGCACCGGAGGTCCGCCCAAATACCCAGTGTGTGCCCATTGTGCATCATCTGAAATCTTGGCAGATCTCCGTTCCGTGCACCACGACCACCCATCCACACACAGAGCCCACACCAGGATGACACAGAGCTGGTCCAAAACCAGCAAAGTATCTCTTTAAGAGTAATATTTTTTACCACGACAGCGACACTGTATTGTTTTCATCCTGTGAGTCTGCATGTGTGTCATCATGGCAAAATGTGGTCCTGGAGACACCTACTGTAGCGGGAACTACCACAGAAGCGGTTTTGAGTACTTTGCCAGGTGTTTATATTTCAGTCTCTGTCTGTGGACAGATATTATCACCACGATAGCGTCACAACCGTGCAGGAAACAGTCACGGAGCTTTACAGGTGTGTAGTCGAGTTTGAAGAGGAATGGTGCCGGAAGAAGGGGGTAGGAAGTAGGGAGGCCATTGCCCCCCACACTTTACACTCCTGGCCCGATTTGGCATCACAGCTGGTGTGGTGTGTCGCAAGATGGAATTTGTGATATATTGTTAAAGTTTTAAGCTTTAGGTGCGTCTTAAATGCTTGTTAAGTTGCCTTGGTTCAGGCCTAAAAATTTTAAAATGTAAAAATTAAAATGAAAAAATATTACTTTAATTCAAGGTTTAAATTCAACATCTATACTGCCTTAATTGTATACTGTCCACGCTGTTTATCTTACAATAGAATATTAAAGACAGTAAAATCAAGTTTTTAACCATGTTAACATGTCTATATGATAAGATGTTTTTTTATTTGCTATGTAATGGAAAATTACCACTTGCCCTGTATTGACCTCATGTATTCAGCACTATATTCAACACTAACCTCTTCTCTCACAGGCCTTGTAACTTGTCTAGCCAAAACTCCAGGTGCACGCTATCTGTAAACATCCTG
>JAOVVB010189184.1:0-11090 GCA_028570985.1 Heterobranchus longifilis | reverse complement strand
CGAGCCGCCGATCCAATCAGGTTAGGCTCCCCCCCCCCCCCCTCTCCTCGGGGGTTCGACTCCCCTTATCAGAGGGAGAGATTTCTTTAAGAGGGTGTTTGGGGCCTTGTAGGACATTTCATCATCATAATAAGTCCTTGTTATGCAGACGGCTCTCTCCTGTTTCCCTGCTATCAGGCCTCGTTGTCTTTGGAGGCGCAGCAGTTGGGCTGGACACATGCCACCGAGACAGACTGACTTTATTAAGTAAACGGAGAGAAGATGGGGCCGAGAGATAGAGTGTGTGACACCTGTAAGGGCGGGATGGTGATGCACTGTAGCACCTGCTCTCAGTCAAAGTACCCCCACTGAGCATGTGCAGTAAACCTGACCGATATTATTGGCTGATCACAGATATATTGTTACTGATACTGTGTGTCAAACAATAAGTACAAAGGAAACGCAGAACAGAAATGCTGAAAACATGCTTGATCATTAATGAAAGGTGTTAAGTTTCCATCCAAATGTATAGACGCATTTTAACTGAATTTCTGAGGCTCGGCCGTTTGTACAAGTAGCTTATTATATGACCCATATTTAATAATATTTCGGCCTGTCGAATGTGAATTGTATTGGTTAAAAGTGTCAGATTGGCTGGCGTACTTTTGAGTTTGATGAAGGAAACATCGTTTGAAGAACTGATAATAAATGGATCACCGCATCGGAAGCCGGTTACATCACCTTACATTTGTTTGTTTGCTCAGAACACGCGTCTGTTTCACTCGTTCGCCCCTCAGTGGCTTTTAGATAATATTGGTTTTATTTAAAAGTCACTACAGTGTTGTTATTTTTAAACTCTGTGGGTTAATTTCTGGAGCCCCCTCCATGATCGTGTAGCTCTGCCTCACTGCCTCTGCTGGTGGTCTGCTGCACATTGTACTACAAATCACCCAGTCATGTATCAAAAACAAAACGTAACTTCTCAATATCTAGAAAAATGCAAAGTCATCTGTCTCAAGTCAAAGTCAAGTCGAGTCTTTTATCAATGTCAGTCTTGTCTCAAGTCCTCAAATTTGCGACTCGAGTCTGAGTCAACTCTGGTGTTTTGTGTTTGACAAGTCTATTTTTTAAACTGTAATATTTACAATTCTTGATCGCAAAATTGAAGAGATTCTCACACAAAAAAAAGTTTGTCATGAAATGAGTTTTGGACAATTTATCACCACAAAGCCGTTGGTTTGGTTCCAGAAGTCAGAGGTTCTTTTATTAAAAATAAATTTAAAAAATCCATAAATTGCTGCAAATCAAGCTTAATTGCTGTGAACGCAGACGTTAACAATTTTGAATGCGACTCAGATCGTATATCAACATTTTTTACATCCTGATTTGGATTTTGGCAGCTGGACAGTCAGAAGACACTTTAGAGACCAAAATAAGACTAAAAGGGACGTTAGGCTCATATTGATATTTGTATCAGCCTCAAAACTCCAGTATGGCTCAAAGTAGACTCGTGTGTCAGAGGTAATATAATACAACATGTAAAGTGGATTTTCTTGGCTGTGACACTGAAAGGAAAACTTGCATCTTTTGGCCGACGTAATCCTCCGACTCACTACTGTCAAAAACACGTATAAGATGTTTGTGATTAACGTGATTATCTTGTGATTCAATTGATTCCCAAACACAAATGCATCAAAACAACCCAGTGTTGTTGCATTATAGAGTCCAAATCTGACATTTCTCTAAGAGTTGCATAGAGTTTGTAACCATAAGGTGTCCTAAGATTTTAATAATCTATACATAATCAAAGATCACAATTGGTAAGACATGTTTTGAGATATTTTACTTAAATAAAAGTAGCAATACTTGTATAATGACTATTTGCTACTGTGAGGTTTAATGACGTGTGCTTCCAATAAATGAACAGTTTGACCAAAAGTTCAGATTTACAACACAGAGCTCTTTACAGCTCAGGATGTGCTGTTGCAGTATTTTACATTGTTCCTTTTCTCATGAAATAAACCAAAAATGTTTCACAAAAAACAAAATTCAACATAACACAGAACACAGAAACTTCACTCAAAGCAGCAAAGCTGATTGCACTGACCTCGTTAAGCACACCTGCATCAATTATCCCAAAGTGACTGGGAGTGTAGACATATAACACAAATATTTATATAAAACATTACTGATTAAACATGTTTATTAGTAACGCCAATGTTCAGGAAACCCTCGTGCAACTGTGAGTACATTTTAAATTTCTCTGCAACATTTTATCGAAGAGCTTTGCTTTGCTGTTCAGGGGGAGGGAGTTTTTTGGGTCAATTTCTCAATGGAGAAGTCTGGATTTAATGTATTTCACTCTGTTATAGTGGAAACAACTCCTGGCCTGTCTGTATTTCTTTAAACCAGAGGCAGGAGGGACTTCCTCCGACCAGGGGTCTCTATAACTGTGTGTTCACACTGGATGCGAATAAATTAATTTGTGCGAATTAATTAATTTGCGCAAATTAATTACATATAAAGTCAATGTAAAAACACGATGCGAATGATGCGAGTTGCGCTGTGCGAATGATGCAAATTCATTCATTCGCGTGAGTTGAAAAGTAGGAACTTCTGCGGCGAGCGACGCGAGTAATTGCACGAATGAAGCGAGTCAAAACAGAAGATTCCAACGTCCAAACTTTTAAGCGAGTAGATTATTTAATTTGCGTCTGGTGTGAACACACGGTAATGCCGACACTGCTTACGTACTCAGACTAAGTCTGGCACCTTTCTGTTATACTGACTGTATATCGTCCCATCCCTGCTGCGTTTCACCTCTGATTACTTCTTGGCATTACTAAAAAAAAACATTTTAGGATCCCATAAAGATCAGAAGTAATCTGACAGCAGCCTTAATGTCAGACTACATTTGGTCTTTGGTAAAAATAATTTGTACTTCAGAAATCCAGCCATTTGTGGGCAGGAAGTGAATTTAGTCCTGTCGTCTCCGTTTGTCCTCGGGCAACTTTGCTTTCAAGGTGTATTTCCTCTAAAACGATTTTCCATTGTTTGCCAACAGGTTTCACATTTCAGCACAGACTCGTGTGTGTGTTTGTGTCCTTTGTCTTCCCTGAAGCACTTTGTGGCCTGTTTGTTAAAAGCGCTTTTATCGCTAAATTTGACTTGGCACGTCTTGTCAGGACAGACTGCGGCTGATGAGACTCTTGACCTGCAGATAAAACATCCATTACGTTGGCTTGTCTGGGGCCATTCGGTGCTCTTAGCCTATTAGCATATTGTTAGCCATTTGCGAGATGGGTGCAGCGATGGATGCACGCTGCCGTTGTGTGTGCAGCCAGTCACCACGCCATAAAGAACCACCTCTCACTCTGCTGCTGTGCTAAATGACGTCTCCGACATTGTAATGCTCGCCGGCTGTCCTCCGCCAGACGATTCAAACGACCGCTAAAAGCCCGGGGGAAGGAAAAAAAAAGGGCCAAAATGCAAAATTGATGGAAATGACATTAGATTCAGCTCATGCTCCTCACTGTGTAAATTATGCCCCAAAATGGACTCTCTGGCCCGACTGTTGGCTCCAATTTGTTGGGCCATACCTCATGGTGGCTTGTCGTGCCCTTCCCCTCTCCCTTTAATCCAATCACAGCCACACTGGATGTTATTTATTTGTTTATTTATTTATTTTCGAAGGATGTAACCGATTCTTATCAGGGCAGAAGTGGGGCCTTCTTCCTGGTGAAACGGTGACTAACGTCCAGCCATCGATCCGTCAGTTCGTCTGCGGTGGCGGGTGATGGTTCTGGTGATAGACGACTGTGTGTGTGTGTGTGTGTGTATGTGTGTGTACTTTGGAGTCAATAGTGCAGATATGGGGTGTGTTTTTCAGTCCATAGACTGTGATTGAACATGAACCAGGCGTATACTAGGGCAGGGATACTCAACTTATTTTGCCCGGGAGCCACTTTTGCAAAATGACATGAGGCCAGGGGCCAGTTAATAAACAAACATTCAAAGATTCAAAATCTTCTCTTTTCTTCTGGTGATACCACGTGGGAAAGCTGCATGCTTTGCCTGATATTGGCAACCTTGCACACAACAATTGTCATTTGGCAAATTAATCATGGTGGTTTAGGATTATGAGCAAAGATATTCAATATTCATAAAGATACGGCACTACAGATCAATGATAAGAAACGGTACACACTTCCTGTCTCCTCAGTGGGCGTGGTCTCGTTTGAAAGTGGAGTAAAACGTCATGTGGATGGATGAAAAGTTATATTTGCACAATTTATTCATATTATATTTTGCTAACATTAGATTAGTACACACCTAACAGCTATTTTTAGCATTAAAAAAATAGTAATCTGTGGTGATCGTGGACGTTAGCTGAGCTGTGTTGCCAGATCACGAGAGAGTTTGTTGCTGAGACAGAAAAAGGTCTCAAACTAATTTAATTTTCTCCTCATCTGTCCGTCTGAAAAATGTCATTTTGTCAGCCTGCACCATATTCATGTTCCAGTAACAGTCAGACAATACATGAAACCAGAATTTTTTTTATTTCATAGATAATAGCATTTGATATTTTAATGATACACTGACCGCCAAACTGGAAAAGTCCTCACTTTTCATATCAGAACTCTGGTCACCTTCGCTGATACGAACATTATTTTGTGCTGATTTCTTGTCTGACATTGTTTTATTTTATTTCTCAGTAATGAATGGACATTTTTGGACCCATTCAAAAAGTGCTGCTGCTCGCCTGTAATGTTTCTGCTCATAAAAGCATCGGCAAAATGCCTAAAATGTAAATCTGCAAGACTTCTGTGCTCCCATTTGAAGAGACTTGTTATGCAGCTCTATTAGCTTTACAGAACATTATGATTTATGATCTCAGAGCTGGCTTCAATAATTTAACAACTCCTCAGAGTTTCTGAGTGGATGTTTTTGGTCTCATCATTCATTTTGTCGTTTTTGGCAGGACTCTTTTACTTAACCTTCTCGTACTTTTTTTTTGCAGGTGACATCGTCTGTTAAACAACAATAGAGAGCTGCAGGGATGACGGGTTTTTGTAGGCCAGACGTTGGTTCCCTCGACACAAATCCAATGGGATTTTTCCATTGGATTTTGGTTTATTGCAGAAAATACACAAGTTTATGATACTTACAAGTTTTGTTCAGCAAGATAATCTTCACAAATGAACACAACATTTATGATTTTAGAAGCATGAATGCAATCGGCAGAAGTAATGCAATAAGAAGTAAGGGTACTCATAGGGACAAAAACCAGAAGTGCTAGTACTCAGTACTGGTGAGTATTGGCCCATTTCAGACTGCCGACAACCTCTGTGGTCTCATTCAAGCTTCAAAATTTACAAGCGGGAAATTTACCAAAGTATTTTATGTTGTAGAACAAAATGTGAAAATCTCTTAAGCTCGTGTTAACCACAGACTTTATTTCATCCATTAAAAACCCATTGACTTTGAAACGAGGGAACCATTTCTGGGATTTAGGACTCATCCCTGCAGCACTTTATAAAGCCGGTGTTATTCTATATTTTCATTATTGTCAACAAGAAAAGACCAAAACCACCTACAGAAAAATGGCCATGTTACATGTTTTTATCATTATCTTTAGATCAAGAGAAGGAAATCAGCAGGTGATTTTCTCGAGGTAATAATTAAATACCTTTCTTTTACTGTCTGTGGCTCTCATCACCAAAAATTAATTCATTCTTAAAATATGTAACCCTATTTCCTCAAACAGCTATGCACTGTAGTGTTTTATTAATCCACATATGCTGCATGTTTTCTGTATCTCCTCTAACACGCCTGATTCTAACATCTGCTCGTTATCAAACCTTCAGGAGCTTCAGCTGATCGATAACGAGCTGATCGTTAGAATCAGGTGTGTTAGAGGAGGGAGAGATCGAAAACATCACCTTTCTTTTAATAATCCTGTCTTTTAGAATCATGTTGTCTTTTGATTTATTTATTTATTGTCTATGAATGGTACTGACCTGAGCAAAAATGAATTTCCCTCTGGGGACAATAAAAACTATCTGACGTACCACTGCAGTGAGTATTAGGACGGTGTATGTGTGACTGAGTCAAAATAAACTACAGTGTGTGATCTGTGTATAAGAAAGTTTACTGACAGCTAACAAAAATACACAGAGACTGGCAGGGGGAAACGAAGGGAATACATGGCAGTGTACGTATAAACATGTCAGTGCAACAGTGTTTTTAATAGTTTGTAGACGACAGTGGAGCTCTGTGGCACATGGGGATGTTTAAGCAACAAAATAACTTGGTTCGTAAATCAGTAAATTTGTTACATTATCACGTGACGTTAAAATAACATTGGCCGTTTATTTTTAGTTTAAAACGGGACATGAACACCAGTCTGCTGGGTCAAAGTCCTCCTGTGTTTGTTTGACCACCTCCTCTCCCGTCGGCCATAAACGATCGTTCTCGCTCTTAATAGAGACAAAGTGCATTTAAGCCCCGCCCACACCGCTCTCTGTTGACTTTGTATTGCATCCTTGTCTGCTAGCAAACAACAGAAAAATGTCTAAACGTTTTTGTGAGATAGGATACATGACCAACAAGAACCAATAACTATACGTTTTTATGAGCTGCCGAACTGAAAAACTGATCTTATAAAAAGAAAAAAAATGGATAAAGGCGGCAGTAAGACGTGAGGCATCAGCAGGCTGGACGGGAAAACTGTGGGATCCCGACTCTCAGTAACTTACTGCAAGTTCAGCATTCTGTCACTTAGTCAAATATCCATAATGTCAGTTTAATGCTGACTGTATTTCTGTAAGTTAACATGAAGCATTCTGACAGAATAGGTCGAGGCGTGGTTTTTGTATGACGCGTTGCGCTCTGTCTCCATATTTCATGACATGACTTCCTGCTTTGCTCCCGCCATAATTACTACGGCCACTAGAGGACGGCGCCTAACGAGAAATGTAACTGCTGTTTGTATAAACGGCCTGTGTGGCTCTCCAACAAAGAGGGATTACTTTCACAGTTTTGAGTCAGTAAAAGTGTCTGCAGGTTCCAAATCTGACTGATCAGCCTCGTCGTCACTGTGAGTTTTTACACCTTTAATGACTGCGATTTCAATATTAAAGGGGAAAAAAAAATATATTTTTTATATTTATTTAAATTACTGTACATATTTTCTAAAATGCTCTGGATTATGGCTGATTTTTGCTTCATAAATACTTTTTTTTAATTACTTTTTATACTTTTTTTTCACATTTTGTTTTGTTGCAGCCTTGTGTCCTAAAATCATTTCAGTTAAGTTTTCCCCTCATCAATCTACACTCAATACCCCATAATGACAACAACAATGAAAACAGGATTTATTAAAAAGATTAAAAAGTATTTGCTATGAAATTCAGCTCAGGTGTCTCTCATTTCTCCTGATCATCTGTGAGGTGTTTTACCTTGATTGGAGTCCACCTGGTAGATTCACACACACACACACGCACATGCACATGCACATGCACATGCACACGCACACGCACACGGACACACACACACACGACCACATACAAAAAACAGAGAGGAAAGCAGGCTGTCCTCATTCACTGTTCGTACATATACCTACAGAAAGTGATACCCACGTGATCATTAAAACCCATTGACATTTGTTGTTAGGCAGCAACCTCTGGTGGGCATAGTAATTATGACGGAAGCAAAGGTGGAAGTCAGGTGACGCAGTATAACAGCAAAAAAATCCTGAGTATACGAGCGACAAAGTCTGTAGTATAAGAGTGAAAAAGTCTGTAGTTTACAAGAGACAAAGTCCCAGAGGAAGTCTATAGTATACGAGTGACAAAGACTGCAACACAGTCTGTAGTATAAGAGTGACTAAGTCAGTAGTATAAGAGCGATAAAGTGCATGACAAAGTCCATATTATGAGCAACAAAGTCCACGACTAAGTCTGTAGTAATAGAGCAGCAAAGTCCATAATATAAGAGCGACAGTCTGTAGAATAAAAGCGACAAAGTCCATAGTATAAGAGCAACAAAGTCTGGGGGCTTTCACCCGGAAGACCGGTGTTTGTGTCCCCTGTGAAACAGAAACATTTGCATTTTAAGTGGCGTTCCTCAGTTAACTTGTAACTTAACGTGTACCTTAGCTTCTGTGCATAACTATGTCACATTCAAAGTCACTACGTGAAGTAGTTACTTACGGTACTTTTGATGTCTAAACGTAACCGTCACATAATGGTTGCAGTTTCATAACGTTAAATAGAGCAGCCATATTCCGTAAGATATCATATGAACCGTTATATGAGAATAACTTGAATAAAGATATTTGCTGAACCCCTTTTTGTCTATCTTTATGTAAAGTTGTTTTTCTATCTAGTCTCTTTTTTGTGGAGAAAAATGTGACTTTAAAGAGTGTTATTATGTCTTTCAATGGGATGCAATCACTGCTTTTAATTTTAGGTACTGGGTGCTGGGTGCCTGCAGGGTCCACATAGCTATGGTTGGTAACTCAGACAATTAATAATGCAGACATGGAGGGATGAGAGTACAGGGGATCCTGTTCTTGCAGCTCAACACTGTGAAATCACCTGGAGCATGAAAAGGGAGCACAGCCTCCAACACACACACATTTGTGTTGTCTTTTAGCCACAGATCTACAGAGAAAAGTTCTTGCTTTTTTGAAAGAAAAAAAAAAAAGGAAAGATTATGTGGGGATGGCGTAGCACACTACAAGACAGAGACATGAAGGAGCAAAGAGGGATGAATGCAGAGCAGGAAAAGTGCACTGAAAAAAGGCCCTACAACACAATATTAAATATCCAAAACTCTCTTCTTTAATAATTAATAGGTGAGCCACGGCTGCGTGCTGAAGAGTGCGTATGAGAAAGCATCCTGGCATCTTAGCACATATGAGTAAGCATTTGCCAAGTCGGAGGTGCGAACTGGACAACCTCTTCATTTTTGCCTGTTATAGCGACGATGCAGAGAGGACCTCCCACTCACCAGCGTGACTTCACACAGTGCTTTGACACTTGTAGCTGATAAATAACACAGCTGATGAGGACACCACGCAGACCCACACACAGGAAAGTTCGACTACTTCCACAAACATTTGAAATGCAACTTTTGTGTCCATAAAATGTGTTCTGTCTTAATCATCAGAAATTAATTCCTCCAAAGGTAAAGGTCCCATATTGTAAAAAGTGAGATTTAAGAGGTCTAGGTGTCACAGTCTGAATCTGCGCCCCTGACTTTGAGTTTTTAGTTATATTGCATTTTTCATGTTTTGGTTTCTTTTGCAAAGACTTTCTATTTTCTAGAGGTTTTGGTTTTCTGGTTTTGAGTATTCTGTTTGTTGGTTTTCTGTGTTGTATTTGTTCATTCGTGTTTAGTCTGTTTCCTGTTTTATTTTGTAGGTTCAGTCCTCATGTGTCCTGGCTTGCTTTTACTCCCGTCTTGGTTGATTTTTCCCGTCTTTGTGCCCCACCCTGATTAGTTTCACCTGCTTCTTGTTAGCCCTGCCTTGCCCCCAGTGTTTCCTCAGCCAATCAGCTCTCTGCCCAGTTTCATGTCTCATCAGTTCATCCCCCTCACCTGTGCTTCCCTGTGCACCTGCACTTGATTGCTTCAGTTGGTATTTAATCCTTTGTTTTCAGTTCAGTCTTTGTCAGATCCTTGTTCGTGTCAGGTGTATATGTTGTGTTGATGTTAGTTTGTTCCTGGTTCTTGTTAGTGTTAGTTTTGTATTTTTGGATTCCCATCTGCCTTTTTTGTATCTGGTTTTTGGCTTTTGTTTAATAAACCTCACCTTTTGTTTTTTCAACTTGCCACGGAGCCTCTGCATTTGGGTCCTCCTCCTCCATTCCACAAATCGTGACATGACCATGTTTGTCATTTGTTGCTACTCTAATATGACCCACATGAGCATTTACTAAAATAGCTCCCCTAGCGGTGGGAGTATATAACCGTTACAGTTTTAAACACAGTGTTAACGTTGTAAATACGGACGTTGTTTCGGTAGGTTTAGATTTAGGCAGCCAAACAACAGTTAGAAAGTTAGAAAGAAGGTTGTGGTTATTTGTTACATTAATCACTTCTGTGCATATGTAAATCATTTGATCACGTGACGTTTTTCCGGTTGTTACATTGTTAAAAATAACTTGCCAATTAATTTTATTTTCACATGGGACATGGGTCTCCTGGGTGAAAGTCCTGTATCTGTTTGGCCATCCACCACCCCTCCTGCCCACCCTAAATGGTTTTCTTGCTCTAAAAACACATTACATGACTTCCTGCTTTCCTCCCGCAATAATATATGTGAACATTAGGGGGCGCCGCCTAACAATAAAACGTCAAACGGTCATAATTACTGCTTGACCAAACAACACCTGTTGTCGTGTTCTAGCAGATGACAGTCTTTTCCAAAAAAGTCCTGCAAACCATACGACCACATAGATCAATTGTTCCCACCCTCAGTTCCCACAGTTGCTGTTTTAATCACATGGTTAATGTAGTGAAACAATCTGTTTAGGCACCAAACACACTTGGTTATGTTTAGGCAGTAAAACAACTTGGTTAGGTTTAGACAAAGATCATGGTTAGGGTTAAAATCACTACATGTGTGACATAATTTCCATACTTACGTACATGATGTTGCTATGCATGTGACATAGTTTATTACCTATAGTTAACATAACTTGACATTGACTTTTAGTTTCATACGGGACACAGACAGTGGTCTCCTCGGTCAAACTGACTGTGTTTGACCCTCCCATCCACCCTAAAAAGACTCTCTCTGGCCACATCCATACTACCATGTTTTCGTTTGAAAACGGGGTTTTCAGATGAAAACGATCTCCATCCTCACTTGCGTTTCTGGCTTCATTTTAGAAATGCTCTGCGTACATACTACAACACCCGAAAACGCATGTCACAGGACTATGCACGTACACTGGGCTGAGTGTCATCTAGACTTCAGGAGTCTCGCCTATTATTACCGCTCACGGCAAAAGTAGTCTGTGGAAATGCCCTTTAAACAGTCACATTGACATAATATCGGCAAAATGACACCTTTCACTGCAGTTTTAACGTCCGTATCT
>JAOVVB010189173.1:0-11090 GCA_028570985.1 Heterobranchus longifilis | reverse complement strand
AGCCCAGCAAGACCGTTTTGAAGTATTCCAAAAGAAAACAATTTGAGTAATCTAATGGAATATGTTACAAATTACATTTAAGGGCATATATTCAGTAATCTATAGTGAAATAGCCTACGTTTTAAAAGTAGCCCTCCCAACACTGGGCAGGCATCATCAAAACAGGCGAGCAAAATATGAATAAGTCTGGAAATGTAAGGAAACACTGACTCCAAAATCAGACCGACACTGTGCCAGTTTGTACAGTTTCCACTCCATTTAACGCTGAAACGATAATTGGATTAATCGAACAACATAAAATGAATCTGCACCTATTTTGGTTGTTTTTTTTAATATATATTTTTGAATCATTTAGTCATTTTTAAATATCTGTTGGTTTTGGACAAAACAAGACATTTGAAGACGTTATCTTTGACTCTGGGAAAGTGTGACTTTTCACTTTTTCTGATGATATATATTTTTTTAACCAAACAATTATTCGAGAAAATAATCGATAGATTAAATGTCATGTACCGCTCATGCCGACTTGAACTGATGGCTCTGTGTTGGTAAGTGAACCTCATGTTTCACTGTAAACAAAACAGATACAAACACACATTTGGCTTGTTGTGGCTGAATCCAAATGGTGCTGCACTGTCAACACTTAAAGGCTTAAATTAAAGTTGAAGAAAGCATCTTCAGCGCCTGCTGCTGCTTGATGATAGAGATTCGAAGTGTGGCTGCACGGTGCACAGCTTGCATGACTCCTGCAGCTAATGAGCAATAAGGAGCAGCAGCAGGTGACTCAGGTCAGGTGGTGCTCAGAGAGTCATCAGCGAGAGGACAGGTGACCAAGATCTGATCTGATTAGAGGAACATGACGTTCCTGATATGCACTGAAATTTATATAAGAGGGGGGGGCATTGCCAATTTCAACATATTTTTTATTTATTCATTTATTTAGCAAAAAAGTAAACAACTGTTTACCTTAACAAAATTCTGGCTAAGAACATAAGGAACGTAAACACTTCTTAACTGTCAAATCTTTATTAAAATAATAGGTTTTCTAATTAATTCTAACAAAACATGCAGCTTTGTTATGCATTATTTTCATTATCGGTTAATTGTTTGGTATAAAATGTCAGAAAATAGAGAAAAATGTCCAAGGTGATGTCTTTAAATTAGTTTTGTCCAAAACCCAAAGATATTCAGTTTAATATGATAGAAAAAAAACACAGAAAAGCAGGAAATATCCCTGTTAAAGGCTGAAAACAGAATGTTCTGCAATTTTTGCATGAAATATTACTTTAACAATTAATTGATTGTCAAAAGAGTTGGTGATTTTCTGTCAATCAACTAATTGATTAGTCAACTAATCGTTGCAGCTCTAGCATAATTGTAATTTATTGAGAAGTGTGAGGTAAGGGCACCAAAAAGAGAGAATTCATGTAGTTTCATGTTTTCAAGTGGAAAACATCTGCAAGAAAGCTTTCAGATAGATCTTAGAAATAAGTTGAGAAAAAGGTCAAATAAGAACAAAAAAAATGTCAAAAACAGAAAAGGACCTGAAGCTAAAAACGATGAGTTGTTGTAAAAGCTGCCTGGCCGTTCTCTTTGTGTGATTTCTTTTATTTTTTTGAGAGAATCCTTTTATACTTTCGTTTTCTTCTTCTTCTTCTTCTTGCACCTCCTGCCTCTTTGTGCTTTACTTCTTTTCCCTCTCCTCGGGGGGAACACATTTTCCTCTCCGTTTGACACAATCGATATCAACCCAGTTCAAGAATGAATGATTTTCGCCCTGTCTCTGCCGGCCTCCCCTCTCTCTTTCTCTGTAAATATTTATATAAGTATCCCATTACTTCCTTTCTTTCTTCCAATCCAATCAGATCAATTAAATCTAGGGATGCATCGATTGTGAAATCCTCGGCCGATACAAATGTTTAAAATAACAATTTGGCCGACTGCAGATGCCAATGTTTTTTGTTGTTGTTTATTGAGTTTTTGTTATTTATTCCCCACTTTGTGCCAGGGAAACAAAGACATCTTCATAATAAAACTATGACTGAACTGTTTTAAATCATTCAGCTCTTCATTACACTATCTTATCTTTGAGTACAAATTCAGTCATATCAATCATTCAATCAGATGCCAACACTGACAGTTCTGAGAAGGTTTATGCACATGAGGCAAATTAAAATGTCAGGATTGACGTCATGTTCTTAATAAAATTAATAGCAGGTGGCAGAAACACTGTAGCTCCCCTGCAAGTTGTTACCAGATCTGTTTTCTCACACTAATACAACATCCTCCATCTGTCAAAGCATTTTAATTGATGGAGCCCAAAACCCTAAATTTGTCTCAGAGGGTTTTAAGATCTGTAAAAACGCAACACCCTCCGCCCTCACACCTCAGCGAGATTATTTCAAGATTATTATTTCAATGATGCACGCTCTATAAAACTTTGCAACAGTATTGCACATACTGAAGTTTTGTTAACACATTGTTACCGTGGCACCAGCATGGCGCTGCTGCCCTGTGTCTGCAGGAATAATCCATATGGCCTCCCCATATGGTGAGTGCTTGAAATCACTCTCCCCTTTAGGGGGTTTAGATGTTTGTGTGTTTTGAGGTTGAAGTATTCGAGGTGTCAGTCATCCCGTGTAGCCTTGAAAAGTGCCAGAAGAAAGCGCGGCAGCTGTATGGACTCCAGAGAACTTCAATGGTGAAAAGTTTTCACGAGAAAAATCAAAACGAAGCTCAGCGTAAGTTAAATCAGGAAGATTTAAGGTGTTTCTCAAAGTCAAGAAAGGAGCCTTCAAAGGCTGAATTTGAAGGACGCCACATCATTACTACCGCCTTAACTCACCATCACCACCAGTGTCTCGACTCCATGGGTCCATGATTCATAAATCACCATGGGGTCAAAGACTTCACATTGCTCATCATTGTGCACATGGCAATAAATATTCTTTCACTCAAACAAAGTCTCTCCTGATTGAAATTACTCTGTGAAAGAGTATCAGTATATTCCAGCCTGACGTTACTGTCGACATGGCACGATATGAAAATGTCATGTCACGATTATCCTGACCAAAATAATTGCGATTCACAATATTATCTGGATAATTAATAGAATATGTTTAAAACTCTTAAACCGGCACTAAAACACACTGGAATCACTTTACCTTGCATTTGCTTTGTTGGGACTTTTTTCTCGAAACATTACGACTTTTTTTAAGAACCAACTATTTTTTATTGCACCAGAGATAAGACACTGTAGTAAACTGCAGTCAGTTTGTGAGGATTATTCCGACAATGGAAATTCACCACCAGCTCATTGTGAATGTTTGTTATTGCGATCGATCCCATCCCTACGTTACTGTACACAAAACAACCATATGGCTAGAAGACAAATATGGCAGTTATATAACTGTTCAAGGCAATCAAACAACAGTAAGAAGAAAGAAAAAAAAATGTAAGGAAAAAATAATAAAATAATGAACGAGAGGCCGGCCTGGTCTCAATAAAAATTCTCAATTTATGTGTTCAAGGAGAAACATATTTTCTCCTGGATTACGTTTTTTATTTGACGTATTACAAAAACATTTCTAATCAAAGTCAAAATGGAAATCCATGAAGGGAGGAGAAACACGGTTATTTAACAGGCAGAATTATTATATTTTGGTACATAACAAAAGTACTTATTTTAACCCAAACGACAATCTTTTCCTAAACCTAACAAAGTATTCCTCGAAATGTAATTGAATTTAGTTTGGGGTTAGGGATGCAGAGGCAGGCTTTTTTTGGTTCATAAGTTATACCTGATAAACTGGGAGAGAGACATTTTCACCAGCGGCAGAGCGTTTAGGGCTGCTGAGGACACGGCGGCTGGGTCGACACAGTAACGATTAACGTCTCCTCCATCTTGGCTCACTGGCAAAAACACGCACACACGCACGCACGCGCTGCTTTGCTGTTGGTTGAGGCTGCGATTTCAACGGTCAAAGTTCACCAAAGTTGAATTCCACAATTAGCTTTGCCACGGGAGGCAAGTGTTTTATTCGCCCTTTTGCTCGTGTAGACTGGTGAGTGAACAGGAGGCGGATAATCATCAATTTGGCACATGTGACTGTGCCCTTGTACTTATCGACAGGATGTTGGATCAACCAATCAGCTTGTTTGATTTGGGAGGTGTGCGTCTCTGCAGAAGTGTAATTGGAAGGAGTGTTTTTGGCCATAATGACTATTTGGAGCATGCTGGGGATTCATGCAGTTTTTAAAAAAGTTTTGTAGATGATTGTTTTTGCCATCGTTCACCTTGAAGAAGCAAACAAAACCACCTTTTCAGGAGGGTATGGCTGATTTTGGGGTTAGTCACTTGGTCCCTTGATCTGTCTCTTCCTAAAAATGTGCAATTACTCAGCTCTTAATTGAAGCTATGAGGGCGTGTGTGTTTAGTGTCTGCTCTGCTCATTTTCTCTAAGTTGTTGACCCTCATTAGAGCTCTGGTCAGGCGTGGTTGCCAGGCTGTGTTTGGTCAGCTTTGGCAGGAGCACAAATGGACTGGCAGTCCTGTTTTTCTGCAAGTTGCTGCCTTCACAGTCACAGTTCAAAAACAAGAACAACAAACAGCCACAAAACAATGAGAGGATGACATGGTTTCAGGCCCAGATATGCGTCACTGAAGCTTGTGATTTCAGTATAATGAGTGTCGGCCTCAGTTTGTTTCTATCTCAAACTCACATTGTGATTGACTGGATTGGATCCAAGAGCAGATAACAGACGGCAGACAGGAAGTTCACATGGGAACAGATGAACAGGAATATAGAGAGACTTTGAAAAACTAAATTCATACACCCAAAATGGCAACTAAATTAAGTTATACTTTATTGGTCCCCTTGGGTAGATTTGTCCCCTGACCCATCCTAACCATTTCCAAGGAACTCGTGATCTCAGGCTAGGGGCAATGCTGGAAATATTCCAACATTGTTTTGTGATTACCCAAGTTAGATAACGCAGAAGGTCAGCAAATGAAGGGTCCAAACTTCGGACTTACTTTCTAAGATGCCGTCGTCTTTCAGAGATGAGAGATGAGTCCTCAGGAACACACGAGACTGAGGTTAGGGACCAGTGTGATCTCACAGAAATACATGAAATGACCACAACCTCTTAACACCGAATTACGTGGTGCGATCACATATTGTGTTAAAATTATGTGGTGCCACCACAAGAACAACGTCAAAGCAAAGTCTGTTAGGATCCTTTATCGTAGTGGACACACAAATTCCCAGGTTCACCCAGATGATGATGTATAAAGAGCGACCAGACATCAGGAGATGGTTGGGGTGCTGGATGAGACCTTTATGCGGAAGACTGGAGTTTGTGTCAAACAATGTTTTATGTCATTTTAATATTTAATACGTAAAGTGTTCAATCCAAACCAGAAATGTAAATGTTTTTTTCTAAACCTACCAACGTGTTTTCTGTGCCTAAATGTAGCTCACAGAGCTGTTTTTTTCTAAACCTACTGAAACTTGTGGAAAGGTACATGTTGTTTTTTTTTCTTCTAAACCTACCGAATCTCACAGAAATGTATAGGCCGACTCGTGCTGGCACCATGTACTTTTATGTGACCGCAACACGTAATTCGGTGTTGCGAGGTTGTGGTCATTTCTGTGAGATCAGATTTTTAGGGACTGAAATTGTGTTCAAATGGAACTCTTGAGTTTGTGTTTTCAACACTTTGTGTTCGAGTGATCAAACCTAAGAACAACAACAATGCCAAGAACAAAAATGGATGTAGTTAACAGTACTCTGCTGATGTCTGCTACAACCTGCTGCAGACAATGATGGTGCACTCGCCGTCATCAAGTCCATCCTCACCTCCTCCATCACCATCTGCTACTTGTACCACCGCCAAGTACAAGGGCAGACTGCTGCGTATAACTCCCTCCGCTGAGAGGGTGATTGGCTGCAATCTGCCACCCCTCAGCACCTGTACGCCTCCGGCAGGCAGGAAAAACTGGAGCTGACCTCTCCCGCCCTGGACACAAACTCATACCACTCTCCTCGGACACCTCTCTTTTTCCTCACTCAGAATGAGGCGGAGGTCGTAGCATCCATGTGCACATACGTGCATGTGTACCGTGCCTGCAACTGGCTCAAGCAAACACTTTTTACAAGCAACAAATTTTACAAGATGATTAAACTAAAATCTCATGACATTTTAACTGCCTGTAATAGGGCTGGGAGATAATTCAATATGATAATTTATTGTCTTTCAGTGGAATCATATTGTGCTATCGTGATACACAATTACATCATCTAAAATGATAATAAAAAGCACATATACTAACTCAAATTTCTCAGAAAATCTGATGTGATGGGAATATTTTGAGGGAATATTATTTGCAGATTGCAGTTTTATTTTTGCATCACACTTTTTGTGTGCATGCATGAAAACAGTCAGTGTGTAGCTGGGATTTATTTATTTCACTTGAAACTTTTGTATTAATTTTGCACTAAAGAGAAAATACTCAGAACTTTTAATTTGTCAAGTATTTAATTCACACAGGAGCATACACAAACACAAACAAAAAGCTTTACCATGTGGTTATTTCATACAGACTTTTTTATTCATGCTATATCGTGATATACTTGCTTTGATTGTTAATTACATTTTTTCTTAGTATGTTCATTTTATGCACCACAGCAAATTCCTTGTATGTGAAAAACCTATTGGCAATCAAGCGGATTCTGATTCTGTCAATAAGCAATCACAGAGGTTAAAAGATACAAATGCCATCTAGGTGTAGTGGGAGCAAAGATTAGCTGTCATTCACAAAATGTATATTTGATCCTCCCGATAATTGTTTCTCTCTGTTTCACACATATATCCTTTCAAAAATGATTGATCGCACAAATTGAAAATGACATAATGTGAACATGAAAGTAATTTTCCCAAAGTGCTTGTCCGTGGTTGAGGAAATGAGAATATCTTTACTGACAGACGTGCCAATATTGTCATGAATGATGATGCCATTCTTTTGCATTAGTCAAGGTCACACGTGATGCAGTCAAACGCACACAAGTGGAGAAGAAAAAGACCATTTATGAAGCAGACCACTAAGGCAGCGCTGAAAAGACTCGTCCCTGAAATGGACTCTTTTGTCAGAAGTGTGAAGGGCTGCAGCCAGGAGGCTTGTACAGCGACAAGGAGAGTTATCAGTGGGTTAATCAATCCATAGTATTGACTTACTGACCTGCAATTCTTTTGATTGAGTTCTAAGTGATCAATCTTCAACAATCACGTCTGGCCTGCAGCTGAGTCTGGATGTGTGAAAGGGAAGGGGGGGAAATCATTGCACACACAAAGATTTGAATAGGCCTACATCTTCTGTTCAAAGGCAGACATTCATGTTCCCGGACATTTCTGCAGAAATCTGACATTCATTTTGCTTTAACTAGAAATCTCATAAATCAAAAGGGCAAGGCCATTTTATTTATATAACATATTTGACTATAGGCAAACTCAATGTGCTTGACGTGATACTCAGCTAAAGGCCACTGCACACTGAGTCTGTTTTTTTCATCCAAAATTGTCGCACGTTTAAAAATAAATACGACCTCATGTTGTGTCAATCACACGTCAATCTCATGTCATTTACACACCGACTCCGAAACTTTTGTCCATCATTAAAGTTTTCAGAACAGGCTTTACCAACCAGTTTCTAATTCACAATGAAAACAAAGTGCATAAAACACATCAAAGTGTCATGGGAGAATCCCCCGACAGTTGTCCTGTTTGAAAACCAGAAATTCAATGAAAAATGAATAGATGAAGTTGCCTTTATTTTGCCATCACTGTGTTTCATTTGTCAAACAACAACTGCTGTATGCGATGTTGCTTCTATCAGGCGTCATTACGAGTCAAAACATGCTTCAGTGCAGAGTCTCCACCTGGTAGCACCGCACAAAAAGAGAATATTACGACTTTGAATGGTTGTTTATTAACTGGCCCCTGGCCTCCTGTCATTTTGCAAAAGTGGCCCCGGGGTAAAGCAAGCATGCAGCAACAAGTGGCATGAGAATATTTTAAATAAATACAGACAACCCGCCCTCCATCACATATTCTCATACAATGGTTCCTACGAACTTTATCGCTCTTTATACTGCGTTACCTTACTTCCTTTTGCTCCTGCTGTAAGATAGAAATACATGGATCATGGCTGGATGGAAAGCTCTCCTTATGCAAAAAACAGTTCAATACTGGGGTTCCTTTATAGAAACAGAGCTTGTTTTGATCTTAATAGCAGAAAAACAATTGTTCAGTCCGCATTTGTATCAGTTTCAGATTACGGGGAAGTTATGCGTGCCTCTGCCGCTGTGCAAAAACCTTTGGATGCTGTCTGTCACGGAGCGTTTACAGGAGACGAGTACCGACCCCCTCACTGTATCAGAGTGTGGGTTGGTCATCCCTGCTGCTCAGAGGAGGGAACATTGTCTGCTTTTCATTTACAAAGGACTTTTAAATAAATGACCATCTTATCTCTTGTCATTTTTAATTAAGGAAATGGGGTATTCAACTAGGACCAGGGATGGCTGACCCTGACTTTGCCGGCGACAAGGATAGTTTTGGGGGGCACAGCTTTCAGTATTTATGCCCCCTATGTCTGGAAAAAGTAGTAAAAACTAGACCACCTTGTTCCGTTAAATGTGTTTAAGCATCTCTTGGTTGATGTTTTAATGGAGGAGGATATATGTGGATGTCTGTTCTTTTCTTTTCTGTAAAATTTCTGAATGTACCGTGTTTTTATCTTGTCATTTTGTTTTTGGTCTTTTGTAAACTCAGGGTGACCCCGAAAAAGAGACTTGTCTCAGTGGTTTCCCTGAGTGAATAAAGGATAAATAAATAAATAAATATGGCCACTAATGGTTGCCACCTAACAACAAATTTCAATATAATAATATTGAATAATTGTGTGGGTTATATATGAATGACAGTGCATTACTTTTCATAGGTATTTGTACAAACAGTGAATGAAGACAGCCTTTTTTCATCCAAAAGACCAGAATAAATCCATAGATGGTTGATTTTCATCATCTAACTTGATTTAGGATAAAAAAGGACATTTTCCCCTTTTCCCTTAGTTACTGTTGCTATGCCTGTCAGGATTTCCATTCTAGCGCTGCTCATACAGTATATGCAGTCTATAATGAAAATGGTGGCAGATGTACCACTTGGAATTCGTAGTAATTTTATAAACTAAGGTGGCACGATTGCATGTAAAGTCAATGGAAAGATGCAATAAGCAAATTCAAAATACACACAGTGTGGAGTCCAGAGGTTACATTTGCACCTAGAGGCTTCTGCTTATCATTCAAACCACATTGAAACTGAAACAGCAACAAAACAAACTGAAACCAGAAGGGCACTCAGAGAGCGCAGACCTCCGCCAAAGCCAAATGTCCAATCTCGTAATGTTAACAGAAGTGAAAAATAATTTGTGTATCCACCCCGTGATTCAGATCTGCTCCAAAAATTGATTCTCTAAACAAACAAAAAGGCTCTAAAGGAGACAGAAACATATAAAGGATGCCAAGACCTCTTACCAGGAGAAAAACAAAAAGCTTTATTTTTCATTTTCATCATACTATCATAAACAAACAGGGTTGGAGATCTCAGCCAAAAAACAAAAGATGGGGAAGCCATTGAGCCAGTGGGCCGTCGCAGCTCATCCCTGTAAATTACAAAAAGAAAACCCGCCAAAACCAGGCTGGCTGATGTCAGGTGGGGCACTGATTTATGCAGGGGTGGCATGAAATATGTGCACGTGCATGCAGACATTGTAATAACATCAACAATAATTTACCATTTCTGTCTCCACTATTCATAACCTTTTAATCTCTTAGAGCACCATAGATGCCCTTTTGTCTTTTTTAGGGGGGTACAGGGGATCTTTAGGGGAAGACAGCAGGTCAACACCAGCAAGGACGCAGATTTCATTGCAACATTAGAGGGGGGGGGGGGCACATTAAGTGTCCCCCAGAAAAAAACAGAGTATCAAACACTTTATTTCCTGCATTCTGTTGAATTTGTCTGCACCAATTAATGATGGGAATGTCTTTATTTAAGGAAAACACAAAATTTGGGCTGAGGCACTGTTGCATCTGAGTGGCATTCTAGCAGTTCTTCAAAATAAAAGTCCTCTGCTCCATTATTTTATTAATAATAAATAATCAGCCTCACCCTTTCTGAGTTCAAGAGACCCCTTTGAAAATGGCCATGACAGTTTTTCCTTCAGCAAAATTTAGCCTGACTTTGGAGCGTTATTCACCCTGGTTTCCAACAAGCTAGCATGACATGGTTGGTATCAATGGATTCCTTAAATCTTGTAGTTTGTTATGATACCAATATATTTACGGAGCCTCTTAAATAGATCGCCGACGGGCCCGCGGGTCTCTTATTGTGGTGGCACCTGGGGTGGCCAATCAGATTTCAGGCCACTCCCTAGACACGCCCCTGGAAACATGTAGAGCACTATGTGGATATTATAATGATATAAATCAAGAAATTAATGAAAAGGCATCTCAGTTTGCTATATAAGTATTTTGTAGGTAAATATAGTTCAAAATCACAAACACAGTAAGATTAATTCCCAGCAAACTGACTGTTGACACCTTGTTTAAGTTATTTCCCGTTCACATTACAAAAACACATAATCACACACATACACCCCCCCACACACACACACACACATTTTTGGAAGCAGGGACGTGGTGACATCTCGTGGTTACATGAGTCTCTGTATTTGTGTGTGTGTGTGTGACAAAAAATGTTCATGTGTTTGAGTATGCAATGTGTGTGTGGGGGTGTGTGTGTGTGTGTGTGTGTGTGTGTGTGTGTGTGTGTGTCATGTTTTCAACGTGACAGAGTGCTTACTGCTGTAGCAAATAAGTGCAGAGAGCGGTCCTGGGATCACACCGAGCAATCAGACCACAATTCACTGCAGCTGCGATCAATTAAGGAAGTGAGGGACTTTGTGTGTGTGTGTGTGTGTGTGTGTGTGTGTGTGTGTGTGTGTGTGTGTGTGTGTGTGTGTGCGTGTGTG
>JAOVVB010189162.1:0-11090 GCA_028570985.1 Heterobranchus longifilis | reverse complement strand
TTTCCGTGTGTTTAAAAAGACGGTTGCTAACAAGTGTCTAAATGAGACTCCAGAGGTGGTGGAGGACATTAAACGTCACCGTGGCGACGCTGAAGACATGTGACCGTTGGTGTCGTTCCTTTATAGCCTAACGTTAGATATTTACTTTGCATTTATGCTTCTAAAATCATGTGGACAGATTATCTTGTTGACCAAAACGTGCGTCATATACTTGAGTTCTGCACAGAGTTTATTTTCTGCAATGATCCAAAATGCAAAGGAAAACAATCCCACAGGCTTTTTGACGAGGGAATCATGGCGACGCTAACTTCCGTGTTGTCCTTCAAAAGAGACGTCATCCCTGCGACACTTTATATCCTGATTGATATTTTGTTCCGTTATTCCATCCACTGTTCTGTAAGTTACTACTTTTACTCTTTCCGTACGCCTCTCCTTTAACGTGCAAGCTGAGCAAGTGGGTCACGGTTAACGTCATTCTGGGGAGCATTGTGCACGAGAGAGAGAGGGCCAGCTTTCACATGCATGTTTGCGACTGAGTGTGTATGACAGTGTAATACGGGTGTAAATTGGTAGCTTCATTCTCCACGAGATCCGATCCCTCCCACCTGTCAGAAAAGCTAATTATATTCACTCTGGGGTGCAGGCTGCGAGGAGCGTGTGTGTGTGTGTGTGTGTGTGCGTGTGTGTGTGTGTGCGTGCGTGCGTGCGTGCGTGTGTGTGGTGGGGGTTAGGTAGTCTACTTCTGAGGTATCCTGAAAACAATAAGAAAAAAAGAAAACTCCTTTCCTCTAAGCCATGCACTCATGGATTAACTTTCTTCATAAATGAGGCAACAGTACATACATTTCTTTCTCATAACCTCAATTCTCTTTCATGTTTTGCCTCACCCAGGAGTTGAGCCCAAATCACTTTTCTTGAATACCACCTGGATTGAGATGCACATTCTGGCACATTTCATGTATGATTATAATAAAAAGCTGGCAGACGTTACCTGGAGTTTTGATTTTCTACATATCTAGTAAACAGACCAGCCATAGCAGACAATAATAAACATTGCATGCATGAAAAGACATCAATTGAAATTCATGTCTGGCCTCTCACTGGTCCGTTCTCCTGCCTTATTGATTTTTCTATCTTTCATATGCTTATGCATCAAGTAAAAACGGAATAGGAAAGTTTGGGCGTGCTTGGTTCATCCTCAGATCCCCACGCTAATATCAGACAGAGGAGAGGGTGTGCTGCCATCGTCAGCGACCTTGAGAAAACAAGATGTTCTTCCCGCTGCAACACACAGACCCACAGAGATACTTTGTTTTTCCTCATGAATGTAGTGCCGCTTCTTGTGGATTCTCACAGATGTTTGTGTGTGTGTGTGTGTGTGTGTGTGTGTGTGTGTGTGTGTGTGTTTGTGTATGCGTGCTTAGCTGGCTTAAGCTAACAACTTAACCTTATGTGCTACAATGCATTATTTGTGCCTATAACAGCTGTTGTATCTTCTGCATCTTTGTTATTTATTATCTTTTTACATATAAGCACACACATTGCTACACTGCATTTACTGCATTTCCTGTATCATCAGTTTTTACAAGTAACACGTTTTTTTTTCATAACTGTGTTAAATGTGCTCTATTGTGCTCTATAGTAACAATGAAAATTGTGACATGTCACACTATATTGGATCACAGTTTATAAACATAAAAAGAAAATAAATAGTAATATGGTTACTCCGTACAAAAGAACAACAAAATAACCAGTTGTCATCAAGAGAGTCCGGCTGGCAGTTAGGTTGCCGTGACAACAGACTTGAACACCTAAAGGATAGCCTATAGCACTGCATATTAGCACGATATATAACGTTACTAATTAAACACTGCAATAATGAACAACAACATTTCACAATACCTAACATAACATCCACATTCTTTTTTCAGCTGCTGCGATAAGAATGGGAAACGACTCACTAAAATGACAGCCTAGCTCTGTGGCCGTACACGCAGTGGTGTGGAGGATATACGCAGGTTTACAGGGTATACGACCTCTTTTTGGGCAGTTTACAGTATACCCACCTATCAGACAAAAGGCCATTGGAATACATAGGACAGTATACCCACCTACCCATCTACCTAATAGTACACGCACCTCGTTAACTACCACTACACCACTAGGTACACAACTGTACTTGTTTCCTCTCGCCTCGACAGGGCTCCGGACAAAAGGACACTGTATAGGATGAAAGGACAGACAGGGGGGCAATGAGAGAAAAAAGGGCATGTCCAATGATTGGCTGGCTCTTTTGTTTCCCTTTCTACCACAAGCCTGGGACAAGAAGAATAATGTCAGGATGTGTAGACGGATGAGAATATGTGTAGATGGGGAGAGGGAGAGAGCATGGCCAATCGAAAGCAGAGTGTTCTCAGGGTCAAAGGTCAGCTTCCAGAGTCTGTTAATGCAGTCACCGTGGGAACCGATCAATCTCAGTGCCGCGGCAATATCGATCGGACGTGGGCACACGCACACGTGGACACACACTAGCATTCTTTCTGACACACACACAATGCAGCCTTCATTCACTCTTACAAAGCGGTTTCTGCCCTCAGTCCAACACAGTGCACTGACAGCCGCAGACTCACTGCAACAACTTAAGCATCTCAGAGAAGATGTTGTAGACAATCCCTCACAGTAACGGTTTGAACTTCAGCAACAAAAACACTTTCAATGACCACTTTGCTAGCAACTATACACAAAATGTCTTCTGTGGAAGGAAGGATTCTTTCTATAGCCTCATATTTCTCATTGCCCTCAAAGAAAATCCACATGATATTACATTTAGCCTAACATGCTCCAAGGTATTCTGAGTGAATAGTTGAAACCATGGCAGTACTATGCTCCACATATTACTGAATGAATGGATAGTACATGTAGGTGTTTCTAAAGGGAGATAATTGCAAAGAGCAAAATATGTTGGTTTGAAAAGTACTTTTCTGCAGGCACAAGGCCTTCTTGTGACAATGGTGATATTTTCTGAGCTCACAGATGGCCTGTGGCATCTCTATGGCTGTTTGGGGACATAATAACAGTGTAGAGTTTCTGTGCGCTCAGTCGGAGATAAACCCACAGGCATTCTACACTACCTGATATGTCGGATTAGAGATACATGCAACCAACAAACAGGTGCCAGTGACATGAGATGTTGATGAGCATGCATGCGATGATATACATATAGTGTCACATAGATACATGCAAAGCCTACATTCACAGTATCACAATTGATGTTAAGTCCATTGTCTTTCAGAGAGATATTAGGGCTGGGCGATATAGCTGAAAAAATTATCACAATACAATACAACAGCTTTAGTTACTAATTACTTTTAGAGCTGCAATGATTAGTCAACTAATTGATTAGTCCAACGACAGAAAAATAATCCCCAACTATTTTGATAATCATTTAAAGTAATTTTTCATGCAAAAATGTCAGACTCTCAAATATGGAGACTTCCTGCTTTCCTCTGTTTTCTATCATTAAACTGAATTTATTTGGATTTTGGACAAAACAAGACATTTAAAGACATCACCTTTGAGAAACTGAGAATGGACATTTTTCACTTTTTGACAATAATATTTGACATTTTATAGACCAAACGATGAATCGATGAATCAAGAAAATAACGTGCAGATTAATCGATAATGAAAATAATTGTGAGTTTCAGCCCTGGTTACTTTACTAATTAAGATTTTTGCAAACAAAACATATGAAGAAACTATTGTACAACATATATATGTTTTGATAGATTAAACTACCCAACAGTATATGAAATAATTAGTCAATTGACAGATAATTAATTGGCAACTATTTCGATTGTTTAATCCATTTTTCATGCTAAACCATTTAATTATTCCAGCTTTACAAATGTGAAGATTTGCTGCTTTTTCTTTCTTTTTTTTTAATAACTTAGAGTTTTTCTCCATTCAGTACTTTAACTTAATACTTACATTTCCCTGGTTGTACTTGCACTACTTTTACTTAAGTAACATTTTGAATGCAGGTCTGTACTCAATAAAGAAATAAACTTTTATGGAAGGCAGCTAATTTTGTGTCATATCAATTCATGTATGAAGTTATAGTGAATTAACATTCCTTAATGGTCTGTTAATTATGAACGAATCACATAAAGTCATAGTGACTTCATCATTTGTTAATGGTGAGCAGTAGGAATTAATGATACATCCTCCATTAATTCATATATCACATCATCATGAGTTATGCATTAGTTAATCATGACTGATATGAATTGTTCCCCTAAAGTAAAGTGTTACCAAATATTTCATATCAGTCAGCATCGATAATTATTGATATTCATTATTGACCTATTTTAAATAATTACCGGGAGAAAAAAGGTTGAATTTAACCACCTCACTTTGAATGTACCACTTCATCAAGGCACACAGGTAACAGCTTTTTAATATTAACTCAACACTGAAAAACAGAAATCAACATTTACTGCACCTGAAAGTCCAGTGTAATGAGGAGAGGCGACAGTGGTCTGTGTATCTGCTGCTGCCTTTATTTACATGATGTAAAGCTGTCTGTTCTGCTGGTGCTTTCATTTAATGCATTTAACTGTCAATCATTCTATCGACACATTTTCTTAATGCTATTGATGACGTGTTTATTGTAATACATATTTGTTTTATCGCCCAGGCCTACTTTACATGACAGACAGACGGACGGGTGGACAGACAGCTGACAGACAGACAGATGACAGTCAGCAGACAGACAGACAGCTGACAGACAGCAGACAGACAGACAGACAGACAGACAGCTGACTGACAGACAGACAGACAGATAGACAGATAGACAGATAGACAGCAGACAGACAGATAGACAGCTGACTGACAGACAGCTGACAGATCAGCTGACAGATAGACAGACAGCTGACAGACAGACAGATGACAGTCAGCAGACAGAGAGACAGACAGACAGCTGACAGACAGCAGACAGACAGACAGACGGATGGACAGTCAGTTGATAGACAGCTGACAGACAGACAGACAGAGGGACGGACGGACAGACAGTTGTTAGACAGCTGACAGACAGACAGACAGCTGACAGACAGACAGACAGACAGGCAGCTGACAGACAGACAGGCAGACAGACAGACAGACAGACAGCTGACAGACAGACAGACAGACAGACAGACACACACACACACACACACAGTCAGGAGAACTTAAAATTATGAGAAGCATGTATGTGTACTGTGTACTAGGTGAATTAAGAGACTTGGCAGAAAGTTTCCCACCAACTCCTCCAGCCTTGTTAGCCCTTGTGTGGGCAAATTCAACCCTCCATTAAAAACTCATCAGAGTTCTTAAAAAGTGGCTTGACCCTCAGAATTATCAGCAGCAATCAATTATTCAGTGTCAAACACAGAGTGCTGATTTTGCCGAAGAACTTTTACTTCATATAGAGTTTCCTCCTCTCAGTAAAAAAAAGTATAATTTCTAGGTTGCATGATGTCAAACACTGGTAAGGCACTTTTGACAAAGTGTGAAATATTTAATATGAATTCTTATTACTTATTCTTGTTCATTGTCTTGTTCCACTTCATATTCATCTTTCACTTCCATCTATCTTTATTTTTCTTCTTCCTCCACTTCAACTTTGTCTTCTGTCCCCCTCTTTGGCTCAGACTTCCTTCTTCATTTTTCTACCACATCCACAGATTTCTTTCTTTATCTTCCTCCTCAATTTGCTCTTTTTTTCTCTTTTTCAACTTCAGATCATTCTTCTACCATTTATTTTCCACTTCTCCTCCTTCTTCCACTTTGACATCTTGTTCATCTTCCACCTATTTTTCTTTTTCTTACCCATCCACTATTTCTATTTCCCTTTCCACTTCCGATTCTTCTTCCTCATCCTCTTATCCTTTCTTTCCTCTTCAGCTTCTTCTTCGTGTCTTGCACTTCCACCAGTTTGTTTCTTCTTTCTCCACTTCCTCTTCTACATTTTCACTTGCATTTTAAATGCCCATTACTCTTCCACTCCCAATTCTTCTTCTTCCATTTCTTTTTCATTCTACATTTCCACCTTTTTTTTTCTTCTTCCTCCACTTTCACTTTAGTTTGGCTTACCAGGTGCACAGTGCCTGGATAAAGCCTTACTTCCTGTTTCCGTGCAGTTTTAGCAGAGTCAACAACGGCAACAGCCTCCAAGCTAGCAACATACATGCCGAAAATGACAAGTTTATCAGATTTGGATGGTGTAATAAGGCAGGCCTGCTCTGTTCTTTCAGTGAATGATTGTAAAGGTCTACTAACAATATGTTTACAACAGTTTTGTGGAGGTGTTACACTTCAGACACTATTTTGCAGAGGCACCGTCGGGGCGTGGCACCGCCCAGGACGATTGTGACTGGTTTAAGGAAAATACAAACAGGCCAGGGAGTTATTTCCACTATCCAGGAGTGAAAACACACTGAATCCAGACTTTCCCCCAGCAGTGGACACAGCAGTGTGGCTACATGAGACCAGTAGTAGATGAAGTACCTGAAAGCCACACTTGAAATACAGATATCTTACTAGGAAAATACTAGAAATGACTAGAGTAAAAGTCTTAAAGTATCTGATATTTACTGTACTTAAGTATCAAAAGCAATTTTCTGATATTAAATGTACTTAAGTAAAAGTACAAGTAAATGCTGTTAATAAAAAAAGGGTCAGAATTTTGAGAATAATGTTTATTCTTCTAAACATGAACACCACCTAAAAAAATGGAGCCTACAAAACGACGTCATAACAACCTAAAGGGATAATTCGCCCATTTTAAACCAGCTCTGTGTCATCTTAGTGTGGGCAATGCATCTAAATGCCAATATTTCTGTATTTTTGCGCAAGCATAACAGACACTTCATCCAGTATGAAGAACCTTTCACAAAAACACTTCTTGCAAATATGCCCACGGGTGTTTGTCTTGTCTTGTCACAGTCGTCTGTGTTTTTTTTAGTCCATTACGTGATTAACCGACGATCTAATCTGCACGCTAGCACCACTGCCTGCTGCTTGAAGAAGAAGCTTAGGGGAAATGTATCAAAGAAATATAAAAACTCAAGTAAAGTACAGATACTCTCAAAAGATAGTACTGTAACAAAGTATTATTACTTTGTTACAGTACACCATGCGCAAGACTACTTTGCCGTCAACTTTTTCTTCTTCCATTTCCTTTCCCACTTCTTTCTACACTTCTTCATCTTTTTTATCATGATTATAAATGTATTTCATCAAGCTGTGGTCTCACACACCTGTACCTACATTACTTTACCTCCAAAAGGTCACACGCATTGTAATTAATATAGATGAACAAATCACACTCTCTGAACTACTGCATTCTTGTGATAGTAAGATATATTTCCCCTTCACACTCTAACTTTTCCCACTCTGCTTGTAAAGGTGCCGACTGATTACAAATTATACAGTTCCGTTTGGCACAAACACAAGGCGCAGACTTCAGTTTGACAGGAAACAGATTACAACTGCCGGAGCAAATGCTTGAACCATTTCCAGTTCCCTCAGATCTTCTCCTTCACCATTTGGATTTCTATCAAGCCAAAGTGGGTGTCGAGTCATCGCTTCCTCCTGTTCTCAGCTGGGATATGGATGGGAAAGGATTACCGTGGATACACTCGCACCAGCCTGCCCCACCAGTCCAGCATTTCATCTCTCAGTGTGATTAAATGGGAGACATTCACACCCGATTTGTTAATTCATCAAAATGGTACCTTGTGGGACGCAGAGGTTGTATTAATCACATTTTGGGCAAATTCGTGTTGGCTTGCATAAAGCTCAAACAGGCATGCATTACAGATTAGTCTGCTGGTGAAGGTGTCTCATCAGAGACTCGTCGCATTAATGTATCGCCCCAGTCACAAGGTCTGAAGCGAGAGAGAATGAGAGAGAGACAGACTATGTGTCTATTGGCGGAGATGACAAGTTACACAGTGAATACAGATGATGAACTTAGAATATCAACCAGAGATCTATGAATGCCTTTTTGAGAAGCAAAACCAATTTGAGGTACAATAAATGGAGTCAGAGATATGAAACCTGGTGATTTGTGAACTTTTCTCGCAGCCCTGTCCTCTTTGTAGAGATCGGCTGCTTTGAGTGAATTGCAATCAAGTGCAGAAAAGTAGATTGTTAGGAATACTGCTTAACACGTATGAAATTTCTGCAGGGAGAGTGGAGGTGGGGGGGGGGGCTGTTGGCCATCTTGTTTTCCCCTCCTTTGTCGTGTAATTTGTCTCATAACTACAAGGTTTTAGAGCAGTCATTAGAAGGTAAATCCCCCTGGCTCGACTTGCCACAGTAAAGCACTGGCATTCAGGGCTTGATAAATGGACACTCAACACTGGTTATTATGATGAATGGGAATTTTACACGAGCAACAGTGCCAGGTATGGGAGAAAAAAAAAGAAATTCCTCCCAAAAGTGCTGCCAATGGCAAATTGGAAACGGATGCCTATAGGGTCAGTTGACATTCGCAGTATTGGCTTTTATTGGATTGTTGGACTTGCTTGAAGTTCGGCCAGCGTGTAGGGGAGGTGCTTTGACAAAACATGATCCATTTCCCCCCAAAAAAGTTAGAAAAAGGAGTCCAATACATCTAAGTCCTGCAGGGAAAAGAGAGTCAATAAACAGATCAGCCGTTACCATGGTGAGGGCAGATTAGTGAGGGCCCATGGTTGTTTAGCCATCAGTACAGCGTGCAGGACCTGATGCTGCAGACATGGATGCAGCCGGCTATACATTACAGAAACCATATTATCATTAGAGCAGAGGCGTTCAATCTTTTTTCAGACGAGGGCCTCGTACAAGATGGAGAATATACAGGGGGAGGACAGACGCTGCCCAAATAAAAAATGTATATACAGAAATAATTCGGGAAATAAATAGGGGGGGATGCAAAGGGAAAATAACAAATACATTAAAAATAAATTTAGAATAAATAAAAATTAAAGTAAAAAATAATATTAATGATATGGAGGATGGAAGCTGCCTAAATAAAAAATAAAATAAAAAATGTATTGATAAATAAATAAATTAATATGCTATTAAATGTACCAAAAATAATATAAAAAATAAATGTAGGCATTATTTAATTGATAAAATGTGACATAAATTGATATTTGTGATTTCATTTCATTTTGTTAATGTATTTACTCATTTTTAAATGTTTTTATTTATTTATTATTGTCTTTATTTTGTTGAACATTTTTTAGTGTATTTATTTATTTATTTATTTATTATTAATTTCCCTTTGAATTTTCCCCCATTTATTTCCCAAAACTCAGCAGCTTTCGTCCTCCGGACCTCCATCTGAGGATTTTTGCTTTTAGATGTTTTATTACAGAAAGTGTATGAAACACATGACATCATACACTCAGTCATTGTGTTACTTATGGATGGAATTACAGGGAAAATATATGATTCCCCGTTTTGCTGGGGACCCCCTGGAACCATGTCAATGACCACTGAGGGTCCCTGGACCCCACTTTGAGAACCACTGCATTATAGAAGTACATGAGAGAGAAAGAGAGAGAGGTGACGTTGCAAATTGGGTGTCTGATCAATGGGGGATATCAAGCAGAGAGAAAGAGAGCGAGGGGATGATCTAAAGGGAGAGGAGAGAGGAGAGAGGAGAGATGCAGAGGCGAGGGAGGTGGGGTGTGTATAGGGCAATTTAATCACAACCATCTCAGCTGGATAATAAGAGAGGAGCGAGAGAATATAAATAGTGAGCGAGAGACTAATGGAACTCATTTTAGGAGAGTATTTAACCTATTTCAGAGAGAATTCAGGGTAATCAATTAAATGTGCTTTTAGCCCAGGCCTTAGCTTTAATTATTCTTCAAATGTGATTATTCTCTGACATGCTACCTTAGTCCTAGAAATAGATATAATATCAGCTACAGTAAAATGGTGGCGCTTGTAGGTCGCAACCAGAGAGAGGTGGCAGCACCATGTATTTATGGCTTTTTATTCTGTGCAAAATGGGTACGACTTGCTAAGGTGAATTTATTTGTCATTTAAAGTAAAAGCAGTCATGACGAGATCCTGTGGGAAAGATTACTTCTATTTTCAGTTAGTTAGTTGATTGATCGGTTGCTGTTTTGATCCTCTAAAGTGAATCTGCTCAGGTTGAAAGTGAGCCAGCAGTGAGTCAAAGATAGTTTATTTATTTATTTATTTATTTGTCAGGGACAATGCAAAAAGAATATTGTAACAGCATGTAGGGTTTCTAGCCAAGGCTAATCTGCAATATCATCATTACCAAAAATACATTTCTTAAATTGAGCACATTATAAATAGTGACAAATACATCAACCTTAGCAATAGTCAGCTGTCCTCCTAATCTTGCTTTGTGATACAGGCCCACAGGGAATGCTTTCTGTGTTGACTTTTAGCTGGACTCAAAGAGGTTTTGGTTTTTTAACGTTTTTAGCCACCCTAGTGGCATGGCTCCAGGGATGGCAATGTTGGTCTGTCAGTTGGTCCAGACTGAAATATTTCAACTATTTGATGGATTGACGTGGACTTTTGTACAAACAATCACTCCACTGGGACAAGACCAAACAAGAATGGCTGTGATGAAGTAAACGGTGTCCTCTGTCTGCTGTGGGTTATTATTAGAACTGTGAAAGTTAACAAGTTAAAAACTAACTGTGCTCCTTGTCCGTATCGACACTGTTGTAGTAAGCATCTCCCTAATCCCAGTAAAATCAGAGTAAAGCAACGGACCAAATAAAAGAAAAACACCCATGTTGACAAATACTAGTTAGAAATGGCAGAAATTGAATACAATATTGATAGGTATGTTTTCTTTATTGTATAATCACCTGTAGTCTGGCTTACTATGTGAACCATGCCTGGATAAAGCCTTACAACAGCAACAGCCTCCGAGTTATCAACTTACACGCTGAAAATTACAAATTTTGAAGATTTGGATCATGCAGTAAGGCAGGTCTGCTCTGTTCTTTCAGTGAATGATTGTAAAGATCTACAAAGAATAATGTTTACAACATTTTCATGAAGGT
>JAOVVB010189151.1:0-11090 GCA_028570985.1 Heterobranchus longifilis | reverse complement strand
TGCTTTTTTTTCATGAGTTTATTTCCAAGAAACTTATGAGCACATATCTGGTAAACACAAGATTTAAAGTGGTGCTTTTGCATGAAACTCAGTTTTACAGATCTGTCGATTAAATCAAGTTGATTAGTTGCATGTTAGTGGACTAAGAATGGAGGACAGAACTAACAGACAGGTTGTCGCTGACTGAGACAATCAAACAGCAGTTGAAACATTTACTGCAAAATTAGGCTGAAAATTATAAGAAAAACTTTTGTCTGGATATCTTGTGCATGGCAGAAAACAGTCATTATGTATATATATATATATATATATGAAACAGCTAATGCAGTAGGTATTCTCCCAGTGTGTTTAACAGGTCACAATGATCAATCTCGCCATGTCTGACTGTGGGCCTCTGTGTCTTCACATTACACATTTTACAGTCAATTACACTTAATAATTAGTCTCATGTAGAAAGTCTTACCTGTGTCAGCGCTGCAGTATGGGAAGGCTCAGTGTGTTTTCACTCTGGGACAGGAGGAAAAATAGTGATATGAACAAACAAATCTTTGTGAAAGACTCTTTAGTGTCCGACATTTTTCCGGATCAGCCTGTCGAGCTGTTCCACATGAAGTTAATGAAGCTTCGGTTAAAATGCTATAATTACTGTTATCAGAGTTTATACATACAGAATATTGAGATTAACATTACCTGCAGCGGGTGGTGTAGTTTTAAGACGAAAGTTAGTTTCTCAGAAGGCTGTGCTCCACCAAAGTTTTCAGTTTAGTGTAGAAAACAGGCAGCTGCTCGTTAACGAGCCAATTAACGTCACTGACGTCACTGTGCGAGGCCTTTCACCAAACCTCACCTGTTAGTGTGTAGATTACTAAAAACTAAAAGTAGTGGTGTCAATGTGGTTATGCTGATGTTAAGGATGTTTTTTTTTTTTTTTTTTTAATTTTTTAAATTTTATGACTTTATTTCATTATATTTTATTGATTTTTACTTCTAGTTATTTCTTTTTTGTTTATTTAATTGTGTCTACTGCCTTTATTCTGTTTAAATGCATATTTGTCATGTTTCGTCTGTCTTACTATTTTTATTTGCCCAAATATTGTCTTGCTTTGTTTTTACTGTTTAGCTCTCTAAAAGTTATATTGACCTTTGCACACCCTGCTTCTGTTTTGTCTGTCAAAGCACTTTAACTGTTTTTTAGTGCGTGTCCATTTGATTATGCTGTTTCTGAAAATACTGACATCATGTGCTACACTAATTTCACTCCTTATTCCCATAATAGTAAAATAAAAGCTGCAGCCAAAATGAGATTAATAAATGACAAGTTGAAAAATGAGAAAAGAATCAGCACAAACTTATCCAGAATCTAATTTATTAGAATATGAATACCTATATGATATTTTATATTCACAATGGATACATTTTTCATATGTTTTCTAGACATAAAGAACTGGATAATAACATATTTATGGTGTATTCATTTAATTCACACAACTTAACTGTTCCAGTGTTTGACATATGAATAATAAAAAAATAAAAAAACAAACATTGAAACCTCGTTCCAAAAACAGCAAATGAACAATGTGAAGAAAACGGCAGAGATCCAAAGTGAGAGCCCTGGGGGACGTCTCCTGCAGAGTCTGTTATCCTGGTCCAAACAACATGAGGCCGACGTGTTGTTAATAACAAACTATACACAGCAGCTACAGTAGTGTTAGTGTTGGCTGAGGACACTCGAGTCCTGACACACGTCATCACTGGTGAGTGAGTCCGTGAAACTCATTCAGTTTTAGAGCTGCAACGATTAGTTGATCAACAGAGAAATACTATTGGCAACTATATTGATAATCATTAAAAGTGTTTCCTGTTTTTCTCTCTGTATTTTATATCATATTAAACTGAATATCTTTGGGTTTTGGACAAAACAAGACATTTAAAGATATCATCTTGGACATTTTTCACAATTTTCTGACATTTTATAGACCAAACTATAAAATAATCTGCAGATTAATTGATAATGAAAATAATAGTTAGTTGCAGCCCTACCCAGTTTACATACTTCACAATACACATCAGAGTTTCACTGTTGTAACAATATGGATAGCTTAACTTATACACAATGCTTATTGCTTTCAAAACTTATTTGTAAAACAAACTGAATGTAATCTATCAGTATCCCCTTATTTAATGCCAATCACACACACGTGTGCCTGCCCCACCACCAAACAAAAAATAAATAAATAAAAATACAAATTCACACAAACATCCAAGAACCTGAATCCGAGTTATAAAAAACCACTGAGCAAAGTTATCAACACACACTCATGCAAATGCAAATCTGATTTAAAATGTGAATAAAACGATTGATACACATAAAATCAATAACTTTAAGTGGAGTACAACTGATGCAGTAAAACAGACTGTGTGCGAGTGTGAAAATCAGTGCATAATATTGAACCGCTACCTTCAGAGATTTGGTGAAACATGCATTTACTGATTGCTTGCTGACTATTGCAACATTTCCCGGGTCTTTGGCGTTTACAGAGACCAACATGATGAGGACGATGTACCGTGAGAGGAAAAGAAGACCTAGAAAGGCACTTAAAACTACTTGGATACTGTTATATTTCCCACACACAGCAAGCTTTGTTTACGTACAGGTTTAGCTATGGGATTGCCAAGTATTATTGACAATATGCCAGTATTATTATGCACTGAATCTCCTTAAGTATCCTGTTAAAGAATTCAATAAAATCTATAAACAGTACTATAGCGTTACAGCAAAACCATCATAAATAAATCAGTGTTGTGTCAAGTGTTAACTAGCTTTGTCATAATCTGCTAGTTTTTATATTACTGATAAAGATACGCATTTATAAAGCCACAAGTTCAGACACATTTAAGATCTAACTATGACAGATACAGCACTAAAAAGGCAAGTATAAATCACAAATTATATAGTAAAGTAATTTGTGCTCATGCATTGTAAGTGCTATGGCTGACAGTGCAGGAAGAGTAAACAAATAGTTTGATATTGTGGGAATTACTTGTATTTGCATTCTTGCAGAAGATCGATAGCACTTTCTGCAATGAGATTATCGATCTTCTACTGTCTTTGGCAAGAAAGCAAAAAAGTGGATTTCCCAAAATGTCCAACTATTCTTTAAAGATAAAAAGAGTAGGGCCGTACCGAAAGTCATCTTTTTACATTTGAAGCTTCTATTGAGGTTTTTTCGAATGTCTGTCATCATATTTTCTGAAGTCATCGCCCTAAAAATTAAAAAAATCCTCAATTTGAATAAAGAATAAATAAATTATTCTCAATGTGGGGTCCATGGCACTCTGTCTGTGAAAAATGTTCAGATTAATTAATTCAAATTATCATGACAGATATATATCTTTTTTTTCTACAAAAGGCTTCATAGTTCAACGAATATTTTCATGTTTTAATCTATAATAGTTCATAGATTAGGTTCCAATCTAACACATCTATAACTCTTAGAATATGCAAATATATTAATACATGATGTCTAATATCTTTTTAATACATTTCTCTTGTGATATTATTTCACATAACAAAACTATAGAAGTGTAAAAAAAATAGGCTACGTCAAATTATTCCAGGGGGCCTACATATCCCTGGTATATTCTTTATCTTGTAAGGGGTCCTCAGCTGAAATAAATAATAAAATATTATTATTGTGGTTATATAGATGTAATTTATGGTGGTAAGATTGCTGCATTAATACGGGTGTGTGCCTCCCTTTGTGCACAGCAGCGGGAGAGCAAAGAAAATTGTTTTTGAAAGGCTAAATGCCAACAAATATGGATTGCAGCAGAAAATGTCATTGGATTAAAACATGCTGTGATTTTTGGAAATTATCTTTTTTCAATAACTTCTGGATTTTACAACGCTCCAGAGTTATTGGTTAATGTTTGGATCACACGAGTCGGAAACAATCCTATGCAGCCACCACTGCAGTCTAATTCTACAAATAGTATAATATTATTAATTTTAATGAAGCCTAATCTTTATCTGCAACTGTGCACAAATACTGAGTTTAAACAGAATGAAAAGACATGGAAAAAAAAGCTGAAGCTCTGAAGTTTCAAACTATCCGGTACAGCCCTGAAACAGATCTTTGAGGATACCATGTGACACTCAAACCCCTTCAATAACTACAGGTTATATATTAATTCGCTGTTATACTCAGAGAAACAACTTGATTATACAGCAGCTTTGACTACCACATATACAGCCTAAGATTTTTATCAACTTGTTAATTAATGATTTTGATTTTTTTGCCATGGCGTGGAGAAGTGTTAACTGTCTGCATGTTATTACACGTCTTCATACCCGGCCGGTCATGTGTCATAAACACATATCAGTATTCAAGTTATGAACTTTGTTCTGTGTGGCCATGCTTCATAAATCATCACTTCATAGATAAAAACGTTCATAGAACAATGCAAGGAAACATTCATGAATCATCAAAAGATTAAAGGAACGCAGGTGATTCCAGATCCCTTCACTAATCACCACAAAACATCAAAACAGAAACACTGCTCATGCACCACAAATAAAAAGGACATTAAAAGAAACAAGGCACAAACTTTATACAAAAACTGCCTTCCTGGTTCTGTCTGCAGCGGATTAAAGGTCAGTAGTAAAGGCTCTTTGTTAAAGTAACCTGAGAGGGGTCCGTTTCTCCAGCTGCTTTCAGGTGAAGACTTCCATCCTTCTGATAAAATTAGCCTTTAAAAGTGGTTTCCAAATGCTGAAAGTAGCAGTCACAGTGAGTAAAAAAAAACTATATTTCCCCGTCCCTCCCTTAGGTGTTTCTTGACCCTGTTTGCTGCCAGTCTGGGCCTTGTCGAGAAAGGCAAAAAAAAATAAAAAAGCTTACAAAGTATCCACAAACCAAGACTGCTGCCCAGCTCCCACAGCACACACGAGGACGGTGACGGCGAGCAGATGGAAGTGTGTATGCATTGTTTCATGATGGCAGCCCTACCATCTGTGCAGGCAGGAGGCGCTGCGGTGCCACCGGCCTACACGTGGGTGCGGAAGTGGTGGCTGGCTTGGATCGGCTGCCGGCTCCGGAGCGGGACGAGCCACAGGAGTTTCCAGCGAGTGCCGCAAACTTCAGCTAACGCCCACTGCCAGGATTTCTTTGAGCCATAGCTGAAAAGAAAAAAAAAAAAGTTATTCGTGTTAAATGGGACAAATTCTTGTTAATTTTCAAGTTCATACTTTGGGTTTCTATGTTTACAGGCTTTAGTGTTCAAAAAACGCATTATTTCTCTCCTCCTGTATTCACCCTCTGTCTGAAATGTTTTAGCGCATTTCTCTTTAAGATCCCCTCTGATGAAGCCCAGTCTGCTCTCTGATTGGCTAAAAAATATGGTGCACCTTTGCAAAGGTAGTTCTCTTTATTCCAGGGGTCAGCAACCTTTTTGATATGCACGTGCCGTTTATACATTTTCTTGTTAATCAGTGTGCTGTATCAACATTAAGTCTGATTTTTTTCCCACCCATGCTGCATTCTGTGAAAAAGGGGCAGAACAGGGTCTTCACAGAATGCAGATGGGGAAAAAGTAAATCAAACTACTGTAAATAACAGGCCGCATACCTGCTAATGGCATGCAGATGAAAGGGCACTTTTCCAAAAAACGTTAGTGTGCCATCAGTGAAGCTACCCGTGCCTCAGGCTGCTGACCCCTGCTCTCTTCTCATGAGCCTGCATGTGACACAGGAAGTGCAGAAAAATCTGAATGGTTGTTGAATCCCATGTTTTCTGATCTAGGCTGGCTGCAAAAAACTGACTGGGTTGTCTTATTTCACAGTTTGTGGGATGGTAGGCACTGCAGATGCCCAAATATATGTGCACAAGCACTGAGTTTTTCAAAATACGTCCCCTTTAAACTGAGTGAGACCACTTTCATAGCTGGAGCCAGCAGCCTGTTTGCAACAGAAAGAGTCCATTACATAATCCCCATAAAACCACAAGGTGTCACTTTTTATATTTGTTTTTGTACAGGCTAAACAAACAAGATGTAATTAGTATTTTGTTACCTTTGTATGTTTGCAGTCTTTGTGCTAAGCTAAGCTAAGCTAAGTGGCTGCAGCTTTACATTGAATGGACAGACACGACAGTGATATCGATCTTCTGAGCGAACTCTCGGCAAGAAAGAGAATAAGTGGGACATCAGGACAAACAGAGTAAAACGGACTCACATTTCATTTGAGAACTGAGCCATCTTCTCAATGGTGGTAGTATCCTGTAGGAGGAAGATAAGAGGATCATTACATCTGTTGCTGCTGCAGACAGCTCCATCTATAGAAAACCCTTTTCTCTGCTTTTTCCCGCCTCATTATGGAGGCTAAGTATAGATGTTTCTAACAGCATAGCTCTGCCAAAATTCTTAATGCAAGCTTGTCAATTACTTTGGCTTGTAATAAAATGATAAATGCTGTCACTGACAGGATGTACAAACACTTGCATGCACACTCACTCAGCCTGACCCCAGACTTTCTCTCGTGTTTCTTTTCTATTGATCACTCCATTACTGGCATTGATTGTTTTATTTTTGTGTATTATATCATTTGTTTCTGTCTGCAGCTTTGTGTGCTGCTGTTAGATTGTACTTAGTAACTTGCAAACAATAAAACAAACAAGCTAAATTATACTGCAAATAAGAACCTGTTGTGCTGACTTTATATAGATCCTACAAACAGTTAAATTAGCTTGGAAATATAATCACATTAACATAATTACAAGAGTAAATGTCATTGGAAACCAGACAATGAGTGCTGTAGTCATTACTCACAGAGAGGATGCCTGTCATCTGCGTGTAAAACAAGCTGCTCATGCCTCCAAACATGACCAAACCCATGAGCGCTGAGACTCGCAGCAGAGCCAGCTCATGACGTGTTGTAAACTTCTCCTGGCAGAAGAAAACAGATCCTCTTATTTTATCATCTTAAAGCTCTAGGTGATGACCTTTTCATTGTAAAATGAAGGCATGGGACAATATGACAATTTCATGTCACGATTATCCTGGCCACAATAATTGCCATTCACGATATTATCCCGATAATCAACGAAATATGTTTAAAACTCTTAAAATGGCACTAAAACACACTGGAATCACGTTACCTTACATTTTGCATTCTCGAAACATTATGACTTTTTCTCATAAAACTGTGACTTTTTCTCAAAACATTACAACTTTTTCTCATAAAATTTAACCTTTTTTTTCTTGAAACATTACAACTTTTTTAAGAAACAAATATCTGTATTGCATCACAGATATGGCACTGTAGTAAACTGCAGTCAATTCGTGAGGATATTCACGATTATTCCGATAATGAAAATTCACCACGATCAACTTATTGTGTTTTTTATCTACGATAAAATCGATTATTGTCCCATCCCTAGTAAAATGTTAACTTTGATATTTGTGTTTGTAGCTGATTCTTACGGGAGGAAACAAAGCATTTAGCACCGTCTCACAGCACTAAATAACTAAATAAATACAGTGACTACTGAAATGCAGTGTGTAAGCTCTAAAAAGCATTTGTCTTATTTGTCATGATTTAGTGATACTCCTGCAGAACGTACCTGGTCCAGTCGCGTCAGCGGCTGGAAGTAATAGTACTGGCAGAAGTCCAGCACCAGGGTGAACAAACTGAGGACCTGAGTGTAGAAACAGAGCTGCAGGAAGAGCCAGTGGTTGTCTTCTCCCACACAGTTATTGATCCTGGAAGGAAATAAACAGAATTTGAGATATTACCCTTTATCTTTTTTTGTCAATTTTCATGAAAAAAAAAAGAACAAATTCCTAGAATTATATTCACAGCAAAAACGGTATATATTTAATGTGATTTATAAGATATTTATACCATTTTATTACACAGTTTTGTTCAATACTTGGTTAATTACAGCATACTACTGTCTGTTATTTCTGTATAGCAGATCATTGCTGTGTACGGCAGACTGTTGCTATGGACGCAGCTCTGACTTTGGAAGACCTCGTCCATTAATCCGCAGAATAAAGTCTTGTAAATTTAACATCAGCTGTGGCAAAAAACACAAAACACTTTCTGGTACTCCATCAGAACTAACTGAAACACAGTGTTAGAGAAAATAATTATCTTGTTCTTAAAATATGTGTAAAGTATGTGTCGTCATGACCTCATACTTTTGTTATCCAGAGGCCTCTCTGTACTTCATCATTGTCTCTATGCAGCTATTTGCCTCCCGGAGTCTCGAGGTGACTCTCCTGTCTCCAGCAGTCAGTCATTATGATTACATGTATGTGTATGACGAGGAACATACTGTACTTCAAGCTTTTAGTATGAACTGTTCACGCAAGATCTACTAAACTCTTCTCCAACGGAGGCCTATTATTAGTTATTATTATGAAGTTATTATTTTATCCAAGTAAACCCGGACCACGAGTACAAGATTGTTCTCCATCACACAGTATGAGCTCTGGCAGAGTTTATTCATCCAAAAGAAAAGTTACAGTGCAGAAAACCTCAATCAGGTGCTGCAGTCAGTGTATGCATCGGCTCAGAGTTTACGTCGCCGTACAATATAACGGACTAATTTTTTTAGCAGAAGCAATAAAATCATTTTTAAATCACTAAAATCATTTTTAAATCAGTATTTTGTGTCAAATTATTGATTTCTTTAGTAAGTAGCCGTGTAATAAGTGTAATAACATAGAGCGAGGGGGTCATTATGGCGAATAGAACCGCTTCTGGTTGATTCACGGTGTCCTGCATCAACCTGTCGGGGTTCATTTTGCAGTAATGAGCCGCTATTTCTACATTATCCGTTACATAGTAACTACATAAATACATAGACTGCAGGTCAACATTGATCTAACATGGCAAATGTGTGTGGCTCTGGAAAAAAAGTTTCTTGACTTTGTAATACATGATAAGTTATACACACTGTTCCACTGACATTTAATAATTCCACTGACAGCAGCTGTGTAAACTCATGTGTTGAGTGATTTTGCATTTTGTTGTTTTTCTATTTATTCCTACTTTTCAACACTGTTTTCAGTCGGTGTCTAATATGTAAGGTAAGACCTTCATGCATGTATGTGTGTGTGTGTGTGTGTGTGTGTGTGTGTCCTTACCAAGGACAGTGGTGGTCCATTCTGCGTACACAGTGACCACAACGACTGCAGTGGTGGGACCTTTTAGGTCTCATTAAGTTGCATTTATTGCACAGCTCCCAGTGCTCTCGCTCTGTGACATAAAAACAACAAGTTGTTTACTGTTATTATTAGTAATATTGGCATTAAATAAACAGTTAAATGTACACAATCTGTTACACTATATCCATACCAGAGTGAGGTATGTGGGGGTCCACAGGAAGACGGCCAGGATCTGCTGTGGAAGCTCTGAATAGGGCCGCTATGCAGAGTGCTGACGCTATGTAATAACCTGAGGGAATACACATAATTTGATTTAAAGTGTGTGATCCATACAGCCTAATCACAAATTCCAGTGGCCTCTCCCCAAGTAAGTGTTGAGAAATGTGTGTAAACGAAAGAAATTCCTACGGTAGCAACAAAGATACTCACAAACAACTATGGCCCAAGGAATGTGTCCCTCATTGTAGTGTGGATGTAAAACCAGTTTAGGAATAAAGAAGGTGTTGTAGAGCCAGATCCCAAACACCACGCTGATACACAGCCAGCCCATCGGGTCCACCACGAAGTGCAGTCGAAGTTTCATGGCTGCAGGGACTCTGGGGGAAACCTACAGTGTACACACAGATAGATACAAATATTTGTTTAATGATTACAAATAGATCTGCAGACTAAACACCCCTGCTCAATAGTTAATAAACCTGACACACATGTTTTTACTGTGGTTGTTATATAATATCTTTGCATAAGCCTGTGATACCATCATCAACGGCTGTTAGTGTGCATCACATTTTACTTTAGACGTCCCATATTGTAAAAAGTGAAGCTTTTTTTTTTAAATTATAAAGCAGGTCTAGGTGCTATATAAATAATGTGAAAGTATCAAAACGCTCAATGCACGGAGAAATGCACACAGCCTGCATTCAGAAACTGTGCTGTCAAGACCTCCGTAGAGTTGTGATATCACAACTCTACTATATATAGATAGAACGTGCCGCTACAGTGCCGTTATAGTCTTTTCCCGGCTGCAATGACGGTGCAGAGACGCCGAGAGTGCAGATGAGGAAGACCCGGAAACACTGACCAATCAGAGCAGACTGGGCTTTTTCAGGAGGGGGTCTTAAATAGATAGGCGCTAAAATGTAGTGCTACATACAGGTATATTCAGACAGACAGTATGAGAAAAATAATGTGGTTTTTTTTTACATTAAAGCATATAAACATGTTCTAGTAGAAACCCAAAATATACAAGTATGGACCTGAAAATGAGCATGATATATCCCCTTTAAATACTGTTACATGACAGTGAAAGTTATTATGTATAGATGACTGACCAACAGCAAAATAATATGAGCAAATAACATGTGACCAACACAGGCCTACTACTGCTGCTACTACTGTGCTGTAAAGCAGGTGTTTAAAACAAGGCCACAATTAACTACCTTACATAGATTTTTAACATTATCTGCTAATCTAACCCAGTCTAAGCAGCCCTCCCAAACCTGCTAGCCTGCTCTGAAAACCTTGTTATTGCAACACCTCTGCTGCTCCATCATTCATACTGCTGATAACAGAGGCAGCCGCGATGGGCTTGGCTCTGTAGCTTCACTGTGTTAGCTAACAGCAACGGGCTAACGTGATTTAATTAATATTCAAATTACATAATTCAGCACGTTTAGCGTCAGCCGTGATTTCCTTCGATACAATGAAAAGATACATACTTTTTTGTCGCTGTCCTATTCAGCGCACGTATCAGTGGAGCTACTTCCTCATCCGAGCCTCTGTGGGCAGGAGCAGTGTGTTACCTGCAACAACAAAAACACACATTTCCGGTTGACTTCAAAATAAAACACTCTTTGATGAGAGCATTCTAGTGATGCATAAAGTCAGATACATAAAACCAGAAACAGTGGATAAATATA
>JAOVVB010189132.1:0-11091 GCA_028570985.1 Heterobranchus longifilis | reverse complement strand
CAAGGATACTTCGACATGTAGACTGCAGGGGGCCGGGGATCGAACCACCGACCTTCCGGTTAGTGGACGACCGCTCTTCCTACTGAGCCACAACAACAACACAAACACAAACTCTCCCCGACACTCGTCTCTCCGACTGACACTAACGTCCACTGTTGTCACCTCTCACGAGATTTCAAAACAAGGCAAAAACAAGCACTTTTAGTGGAAGTACAATGACAGTGCCCTATTGTCTGTGTGATTACGTTCGAGAAAATGTCTTTCTGTTCTGTTTATCAGAGTATATTTACACGAGGATTCACATGTAATAGAGTAAGAGAGTGCGTTTGCAATGCCAAAACTGTTCAGAATCACACAGAAATGTTAATATAATCAGAATTAAAGATGCACTCTGCGATTCTAATCCAATACACTTTTTGTCAAATTCAGCGAATATCTCCTCGCTTTGTTTGGTTGTTGACTTCAAATATCATCAATCTTTCTCCAGAATCGCTGACTCCACATTTAATGAACTTTCTTGGTCAAACATTTATTTTTCACTCTTTTCACTGAACTTGCCTTCAGAAAAACGCTATTGTAGTCTCTTGATGTCAACTGTTAACATCAATTTAACATTCTTCCCTCAACACTGCCTGGAAATACAATTCAGTATCATTCAGTAATCTGACTGCAGCGTTCAGAGTCGCCATTTAAATCATTTAGATTCTATGTAAAGCGTGTCTCATGACATTAAAACTATATTAAAATGCTGAATGATTCAGCACTGATGCAAAACACTCCACTGGAATTTTAAAACAGTGTAGAGTAGTAGCAGTATTCATGTATGCACAGTAAAAAAAAATCCACTCACCCACTTTTCAAATACCAGACAAGTCCAATAACAGAATGAACAATGTAAATCTTTGTACAACACACACACACACACACCACACACACACACACACCCACACACACACACACACACACACACACAGTCTGTCACACGCAAACATTAGCAGCTGCAAACAGATGGTGGAGCCAGGCGGCCAGACAGTGTGTTTCTAACAAGCGCATCTGCTTTTTCACTTTCCAGCTCTCTTTCTTTCCTCTCTCTCTCTCTCTCTAGCTTCATCTCTGAGACAAAGACACACACAAACACACTTACACACGTTCTCTCTACTACATGAGAGCACAGGGATGGTCGCAAACACAGAGCAGAGTGTTCGCACAGAGGTGGCATGCAGACAGGGAAGGAGCCTTGTCTGTAGCTTGACAGTCACACACTCTCTTTCCTTCCCTGTCTCCCCCTCTATTACACACACGCACACACATGCACACACAACACACGCGCACACACACACACACACACACACACACACACACACACAGAGCCCCTGGGATGACATCTTTTTGTAGGTCAACCCAGAAGTTAGGATCGCTATGGGCTCCCTCGTCAAAAAGACTATGGGATTTTTGCATTGCAGAAAATAAGTTCTGTGGCGAAAACAAGTTTATGATACTTGCACGTTTTGTCTAGCAAGATAATCTCTCCATGTGAACACCACTTTTATGATTTTAGAAGCGTGAATGCAATCGCCGATGGCAAAAGTAAAAACCTAACATTAGGCAATAAAGGAACGGTCGAATCTCACCGTCCTACGTCACCGTCGCCACTATTAAACTGACGGTGACGTTTAATGTCCTCGACAACCTCTGTAGTCTCATTTAGCCACTTGTTAGCAACCGCCTTTTTAAGCACACGTTAAAGCTTCTTCTATCCACATGTTGGTATCTGACAGAGTGTTGAGCAAGACTGTATACGGAAGTGGGAGGCATGATGTGTGTGCAAGGACAAAATCACTAAAAAATCTCCAAAATCTAAAAAGATTCCACCTTTAGAATACAGTTATCACAATACCAGAATTTTAAACTTCTATACAATAGTATAAAAAAAGTGATTCTTTATAGGTAATGAGAATCAACAAGATTTTATTGATACCAATGCCATTATCGATTCTGCTTAACGGTCCGATTCTTTATCGATTCCTTTATTGATTCCTGATCAATTTTCTGTGTGGGAAAAAAGTATTCAGCGTCAACACAACTGTTTTATTATCGGTCTAGTCTGAACACAGTGTAGCTGCGTGGCGCTAATGTTATTATAACATATAGAGTATTTATCTTGGGTAACAGATGTGCTGTCTCCGTTCTGAAGCAGTGACATTTGTACGCAGAGTGTGAAATTCATGGCGCTCCTGGAATTTAAGCCCATGTTGCTTAGAAATATGTTTCAGCATATTGCTGGTGTTTGCACCCTGACTTGAAATGATCATTTCACAGACGTTACAAGCAGCACTGTTGTTAAAATGAAGCCACACTTTGGACCATTTCTTCCCCTCCGCCATGACTCCTTGTTGAAAGTTTCCAGCAGCGTAGACACACGAGTTTGATGTCATTGTTTTGCAGTGTGCAACTGTCAGAAAAACATGGCGGAATCGATAAAAGGAATTTATAAGCTCTGAGGCATATGATTCCAATAGGTTTTTCTCATTTGACGTCACACACAGTTCGATTTTTGACGGAGGGCAGACAAGTGGAGGCAGCGTCTACCAGCACTACACAACTGCCTTTTATTTGCGCTGTTTACAACTGTTCCAATCGATCAAATCAGGAAAACAAGGGCTACTTTTGAGTCTCGGCAATAGTAGTACATAAAGGGGAGAAGTTTTTAAAAAATGTAAAACAATTAATCACAGAGAAATGGCAGAAGATATGGATCAGAAACCTGTCTTCAGTCTGCAGGAGTGGAGTCACCTAACCGTTAAACATGCCTCGAGTTAGTATTTACAAAGTGCTGTGAAAATCTCATCAGTAAGTTAACCTAGAAAATAGTAGCTAACGTTAGCTAACATTACCGTTAGTAGCCTGAGGCCAGAGGTGTACCCTTGTACATATTGAGTTGAAATAGCAATCTTAAAAGACAGTGACTCTCAAGCACAATTACTAACCCGGGCAAAAACAACGGCAGTCGTTCAGAACTACTTTGGTTCCAAAGGCTCGCCGTGGAGTAACGATGGAGGACGAGGTAACGGCAGTTTGTAGCGACGATAGTCTCCCCAGTGGGTAAAACCACAAAGTTGTAGGGAAAATCTCTTTTTCTTCATTTTGTATGGATCACATCCAATATGTGTTTCAGTTTTCTGACAATACCTGCTGCGTGCGAGTTAATCCAACCCTCTTATGTTGTCACTTTCCTCTATTTCCATTCACACAGTATGCAGATTCATCACTGCCTGCCCTCAGTCTGAATTTCACGCGTCCTAATAGAACGTTATTGCAAACCACCTATTTGGAACCGGCTAATTCCCGTCCCTACGTGTGGTATTGAAAAAGTATCGATAACCTTATTTTATAACACTGGATACATTTGCTTATCGGCTGCAGACTATGAATTTTGGAGGATTGTGCTTCATAAAAAAAGGTAAATAATGTGATTTTGCAGCTCCAAATTATTGATAGTAAATGTCTGACAGCACGTACCCCCTAAATATCATAAAACCAAGTGTGTGTTTTTGGGCTGCAGCACTGTGCTACAGTTGACAGTAACAGATAGGGAATGCCTGTGTGTTTCAGGCTGGCATCAGCATCTAAACACTGTCACTAGAGCACGAAGAGGGGGAGGATCAAAGAGGGATAACACTGGCCAGAGACTGCTTTTCCAAACCAACAATGATGTAGCGCTGCCGACTCATCCTGTGGCAGTGAAATCTGGGGATTGATGACATGGAGGCAGGGAGAGTTTGGAGATATGGTTGAGAGAAAAGAGTGTGCGTACATGTGTGAGTGTGAGGCTTTAGATAAGTGAGGTTATGGAGAACAGGGCAGAAAGGGAAGAAGAGGTGTGACACCGGTGTTTCTCAGGCTCTTATCATGTTGGTACAGTTGCTCAGGACAAGGGGGGGGAGGCGGGGGAGACTGAGGGGAGGATGGAGGGAGGGAGTGAAGGACAGTGAGGCTGATAGCGGCGGCGGCTTTCCACCTCAACAACAGAAACACGGGACCATCATCAACTGTCGGCCACCACGTCTGCTCCAGCCAAACCACGGTGCTGTTCACATTTTCCATGCACCCCCCCCTCCTGGGAACCACATCACACTCACACAACCATACACACACACACACACACACACACAAACACAACTCCACACACACACACATGCTCAATCACCAAAAAGCCACTGAGTGTTTTCTCACAGCTGAAACCCGAGGCACTAACACTAACAGGGACCTCAATAAGTTTACAGGCCTATGAAAGCAGCAACACTTTAGGATTGCTACTGCTGCATCCGGCTGTATCTAACACACATAATGGCCGAGAGGAAAGGAAAATTCACACATTTTAAACTTGAGATCAAATGGAAAATGGCTGTGCTTGATGCTCTAGGAGAAGAGAGAAGTGCACTAAATCACACACACACACATAAAATACCCTAAAACAGGGGTGGCCAAACGTTTTTGATTGTGAGCCATATACAAAAAAATATATGGAGTCACGGGCCAAACAATAGTAAATGTGTAGTTTTCAACCAGCTACACTGCAAGAAAATCCGAGGTTTTAGACCAGATAACCCCATGTGCCACAGAAAATCTTTCTGACAAAATAACTGCAACAGCATTAAACAGTTTAACATTACAGTAGTTTATTGGTCTGCCCACATATTAGCCAGCCAACAAAAAATATTTATGTATCTGCTCTTAAATTAAATTAAAATTAATGCAATACTTTTAAACTCTAATACAGTGCATGGCCTAAGTGCCCAGTAAAGTCAAAACAAGGAGACATTGCCAAATATTGGTTTCTGTTCATGGACTAAGCGTCCACTTAAAAGATTACAATGCTATGTGTAAATCTGTAAGTCTATTATTAACATGTAACAAACAGAACAGGCAGAAATGGTAAAATATTGGTTTCTGAGCTTAAAACAGAGATAACAGAGATAGATTTTTAAATAAAAGTGTTCAAAAAAGCCAGGATAAAAGATAAAAGCCAGGGCTGTGCCATATCATATCATTCGTGATGATGCCGATATGAATTTGTCCTTGATTTTTAAAAAAGTGTCATATGATATCAACGATATAGTGATGTGATGACGTGTTGATGCATTTGCATATCTAGTGCGCAGTCTACTTGTTCTTGTCACCTGGGCACAGACCAGAAAGATAACAAATACAACACATATTTTTTACTTGTCACTTGTCTTGCACTAAAAAATGCTGCTGCAATCCCCAATAACACATTCTTCAGTATTTTTTTTATATATCGTCATGAATAGTATTACCGCAAATTACCCTGAAATATCGTGATATTATTTCAAGGCTATATCGCCCACCGCTAGTACAAAATAAGAACTGATATTTCTTTCTTAATTCACCACAGGGCCATTTAAAAACAGACAGCGGGCCGTAGTTTTGTCACCCCAGCCCTAAAAAATATGTTACATGTAGAGTTCAGTCTATATGTGAGCCACATCACGTGAAAAGTCACGTTTCTAAACTTTCAGGCTAAGGGTCTGACCTGCCGTGGGAGGGGGGCGGGGCCAGCAGTGATTGACAACTGGCCCGCAGCACCTGGCTGGAGGATGCCGCAGGTGGAGTGTGGGAGAGTTGGGCAGGTCGCAGCACGCTCGCTGCTCTGCTGTTGTCTGCCGGGCTGCCAGAGAGCACAGCACTTACACAACTCTGACAAAAGAATCTCTGCAAGTCTTGAATCCACTCACCACACACACGCACAATATTGTACATTATACTATTTCATATTATTAGAGTTCATACAGCTTTTTAAGAGTAAAATTCAAGCTCTTTTCAAGCACTTTCCAGACTCTCAAAGCCTTTATCATCACATATAAATTGTTTCTATAAATGCAATAGCGAAAAATGCAGAATATACAGAATTCCAGGAGACAACAAACAATATGACGATGGGATCATTTCATTTTAAATATTAAAAGATTTTTACATGAGACTGCATGAGATTGTGTAGATGAAACACCAGATTTTGTTGAAAATGAAGCATTTTTCAAGGAGCATATTCGAATTCAAGCATATTCCTAAACCTAACCTTGAAAACACAACGGTGAGAATTAACCAATTTCCATTAATTCATTAAACATTCAACACTTCATACGAACCCTGCAGGTTATGAGTTTTTTATAAACATTTCTCTGAAATTACTGCTTTCCTAAAACTCAGATTTATATTTTATTAATTATTATTTTATTGTTTGTTTCATGATTAGAACTGGGTGACAGCTACGACTAAAATGAAAATCACAAGGAATAACTAATGCTACAATTATTAAATTATTACATTAATCGTCAATTATTTGTTAATAAATTAACTGGTTTGAGTAGGCCTATTTTTTAAAGAAGAAAAGTCAAAATTCTCTGGTTCCAGCTTCGTAAATGTGAATATGTTCTGGTTTATTTACTCGTCTGTGACAGTAAACAGAATATCTTTGAGTTGTGGACTAAAAAGCCCTAAGTTGAGCTTTGGGAAACACTGACATTTTTCACCATTTTCTGACATTTTATAGACCAAACAACAAATCGATTAATTGACAATGAAAATAATCGTTAGTTGCAGCCCAATCTGGAATCACCACATTTTTTGGCACTTTTGCTTGATGCATTTCTCTAAAGATTAGGCCTAATTAATTATCAAATTTGTTGTTGCTTAATTAGGTCAGACAAAATAATGATTAATGGATTAATTGTTTCAAGACTAAAGCATATCTCCTAACATGCAAAATGTTAAAGGGATAGAATTAGGGTGATATAAAGTATGATGAATCTATAACACTAAAACATCTTTTGCAAAAGCTACCTGTTGTCATTGATTTAGACAGCCTTACTTTGCATCACAACAACTTGATTTCACCAGGAATCCATTCAAATTTTAAGAAAAGGGGTCATAGCCTTTTCTCTGCAGAATAACAAGAGATCCATAAGTTGAAGGAATTCTATACATTTCTTGGCCATAACAACAATAACGTTTCCTCTCTCCCTCTCTTCCTTTGCTACAGCGTGAGCACTTGACCAAAATTACAGGTGTGTTTTCCACACGTAGCAATCAAATGGCCTTTAGACTCAAATGACCACTGGCTACACAAACAATAGCCACTTTTCCTTTTACATGTAGGATCACACTATGCAGTAAACACCTATTATAATCTTAGCATGCTGAGCATAAACAAAACATGCCATGGGCACTTAACAACATTGCAGGAGCACCGAGAAACTTTTCTTTTGTTTTCAAATATGACAGAAGGACACGGAGGGTAACAAATGGCGCTGCCTTTGTGGATGTAATCGTAAACACATATTAGATATTTAACCCCCTCTCCCTTTGGTCGACACTCAAACAAGCCTCACCATGAGGTGATGAGAAGCATGGATGTAGGCGGAACCTACAACTCTGACTTTTGGTCCTTTAAATTCTCCACCAGTGTTTTAAAAGTGGTGTGTACTCCCAAGCCACTTGCTCTGGCACCATATAATTTACACAGCATGCCTTTGAGCTTATAAAGACAGCCAGATGTGTGTGTGTGTGTGTGTGTGTGTGTGTGTGTGTGTGTGTGTGTGTGTGTGTGTGTGTGTGTGCGGGGCCTACGCCTCCTGCAGCTATGCTATATTTGCCTTTAACAGAACTCTCCCCCTTTTTTTTTTTTTTTTTTTTTACAGTAATGGTGGTAGTCCAAGGTGCATGTCCAAACACATCTTTTACATACTCTCACACAAACATGTATGCACACAGGGCGTGAGCAGAGCAAACAAAAATGACAATGTCATCATCACCAACAACAGGCTCATTTAACCCATCATGTAAAACTGTTGAGGTGGATGCATGTGCAGCTCTCACTTTCAGTCTCTTGTTTCTACCTGGATGACTCCATGCATTGTCCAATAAAAATCACAACAGAGTATGGTGTAGGTGTGTAAACTCAGCATGGCATGTGGCCATTTGCATACCCAAGATTTGTCCAAAAAACTGGATCTTAAGGGGGTGTCCTGTCCTGCAGAGGGCTGCATAAAGTCCCTTTAACCAAGTGTATTAATATAACTTCAGTATTACATCATTAAGTGGATGTTTTAGGCTGATTGGAGGTCTTCACTGTTTTCCAGTTACATATTTAATTCTGCAGCACACCCAACAGAAGAAGAAGAAGAAGAAGAAGAAGAAGAAGAAGAAGAAGAAGAAGAAGAAGATTGGGGGCTCTGTCTTTATTATAATGTATGTTTATCTGGTGGAGGACGGGGGTGGGGGTTTAGTATGAGAATATTTGGGATCCCCTGCCTGCCCTACGTGGCCCAGCCATTTGGCCTACATTTTAACACTGCTGATTGAGACTTTTAAAATAGTTTGCATCTACTTCAAGGATGTCTCTCGAGACAATTAAGAGCCTAACAAAAGTCTCCTGGTGAAGATTTTAGTTTTTGCAACAAGACAGCTTACCCTTTGGTCCTGCAGAGCTACATGCCGTTTTCTGCTCCCCGCTGGAGAAACTCCTCTTTGCTCGACGGCGTTGAACCTCACAGCAAACACATAATCCTCATATCGCTCTCTCCTTTTAAATAAGTTCCCATGTAGAAAAACAAAATCTCGAGAGACCCTTGAATCGTGCGAGCGCAACTTTCAGAACAAAAAGTCGCGAGCTCAGTCCTGTCGCTGCTTCAACTCCCACGTTTTTTGTCCTATTTCGGGTTTTTTTTTCTCCACGGAGCACAAAAGTCATAAAACACAGTTACAAAAAGTTTTCCAACTCGGCCGTGGATACATACGACGTGGTGTTGTTCTCGCGCAGGGACTCTGTGTGTTTATAGTAGTGGTCCCTGCAGTCCAATGGAGGCGTTCAGGACAGGGGGAGAGAGGAGCACATGCTGCATTCAAAGGCCGCAGAAAATATTGGAATCTCGAGCTTTAGTTTAAAGAGGGCTGAGAGGAGCTGCAAGTGTTGACATTTTTAAATGTAAACGAGCTATAGACATTATTTACATTATTTTATTCACTCATTGTATTGTACCTATGTTGTAAAATGCTACGCTTTTATTTTATGTTATTTTATTATGATTATTTTACTTTAAAAAAAAGTCTCTCCTATCGATTTTATTTGTCCTTGTTCTGTCTTTTTCTAGTTTTTAGTCTAGCGTTGAGCTCTTATTTTTATTCACACAACTTTTAAATCTATCTAATTGTCATCTTTTTATTCTTTCTTTGTCTTTTTATCTAGTGCTAGTTCATTCTGTTTTACTAATACTGTTATTATAGCTTTTAAATCTATTTTTATTACATTCCTATCATTTTTATTGTCTCGTGCATTGGTCTCTAGTTTAATTTTTATTAATTGTTTTGTCTTTTTTATGGTTTTGTGGCCTGTATTTTCTTCTTTTTTATCTTATTATCAGCTTGTCAGTCATCTGTGAAGCACTTTGACCCTGTATGAAAGGTGCTATACAAATAAAGACTGATTGACAAGATGATTAAAATGACAGTAGGACAGGGAGAAAAAAACACATTTCTACTGCAACAAATTATGTAATTGGATTTTTAGACTTTTCTTTGCTTCCTTGTTGTGAATATGGATTATATAAAACATGGACGTAGTCTCTGTGACATCCCATAGGTTTCTGAAGAGCCATTTTAACATGGGGGTCTATGGGGTTTGACTCGATTTTGGAGCCATTCGAGGAACTGCAGTTTTTGGAACTTCCATGTTGGCTAGCAGACAGCGGATCCTCTGCTCTGAGCATCCCGGACAGAAACAAAACATGAGCGTTGCTGGTTCTGCTATTGTGATCCGTGCTGTAATTTGGTAAAAAATAAAAAATACAATTTTTAATCGATCAATTATTTTCAGATTTTACAAACTATTCATAAAATCCTACTTCCCATGTAGGCCCTTTAAGACTTTTAAAAGATGTATTTAAGACAATTTGATAACAATTAATGCCATATTTTTAGATTAATGAATTCTGGTTGCCCTTTAAGACTTTTTAAGGATCTAGGAACCCTGCTTTGAGAAACTGGGATGGACATTTTTCACTATTTTCTGACATTTTATAGATCAAATGAATAATCAAGAAAATAATCTGCAGATTAACTGATAATGGAAATAATCATTAGTTGCAGCCCTATTTTACAGGCGCTGGTAGAGCTGTCCATCTGTGATTGGGTCACTCAGGTCAGAACAGGCTCAGAGGCAGGCTAGCTGTTTGCCTTTGTTTCCAGTCTTTGTGCTAAGCTAAGCTATCTGACTGCTGGCTGTTAGGCCTACTTCATATATTTAGTACACAGAGTGGTAGCAATGTTCTCACCTAACTCTCAGCAAGCAAGTGTGTTTCCCAAACCCCAAACTATGCATTTATTTATTCATTAATTTCACACTTCCACTGTTAGCCTGCAGATCAGCAAAGCATAACTCCATGCTGCTAATTGGAAAAAAAGAAAGAAAAAAGCATGTTTGCAAAAAAAGCCTGGTGGAAAAATATCTATCCATATCCCCACTAAAATAATTTAAAAGTGCAAAAGAAAAACCCTACATATAGTAGAGCTCGGATGTCGCAGCCACGGCGGGGACCGTGAAGGCATCAGTGGGTCCAGATGCCGTCCCCTCCGCTCTGACATCAGACCGGAGGAATCTGAGGAATGCCGGGCTCCTGGGAGAAGTCCTCCTCGTTTAATGGTTTTCCAGGGGCCACAGAGGTGACTAAACGCCGAACAAAGGAGGTCCCCTCACATATTTATGTCCCCCCTATTTGCCTTTTGGCCGGGGATGAGTTACAGCCTCGGTGGGGTAATTTATTTGCATAACCTACATTTTTACAACATAAGCCTATAGGCAAATTTGACATTATATCACATAACATAGGATATAGGTAGGCCTATATTTTGATATATGAGTTTATGAGTTTATTCCAAGCAAAACACTTCATCAATTAATGTAGCTTTTTTTTTGCTGCTTAACATAAAAAGTTTTGTTAACTTACTGTAGATTGTGAAATACATAAGAAATAGGCCTATAGCAGCCTATGTGGTAATGTTTCAAGGGCATAGGTT
>JAOVVB010189121.1:0-11091 GCA_028570985.1 Heterobranchus longifilis | reverse complement strand
CTTCATACAGTAACCTACATACAGTCATTTCATTCATTCCGCAGCAGCTCAGTGAGGATTACCGTCCAGTTTTCTTTCAGAGATGTAAAACTCTCTGAGACGTTCTGTGATTCATCAACATCAACAGCTGTTAGCATGTGGCTATCATGGTAGCTATGGTTAGCAGAAGGCTAAACTATTAGCATATTCTCCATCTCAATCAAATTGCCCCATGAGGATAATAAAGATACCCTGAATCTCTGAGAGGCTTTGGGGATATTGACACTTGTTTTATCGTTTGCGTTGTTTTATTGCGTTTGAAAATAAGGTCAATTATGCAAAGTGTTTCGGAGTTGGAGAGAAAATGTTGCTAATAGTTTAGCCTGCTAACTAGCCTCACGGAGCAGCGCTGCAGCCAGCGGTGCTAAATGTTGATTTTAATACGTACGTCTCCTTTTCATACGACAGCAGTCGGAGCTTCTGCTGCTCCTGTCTGGATCTGATCCTCGTAGCACGCTAACGCTGCTGTCCGACCAAGGAGACGCTGAGGCGGATAAGACGGCTAGGCTAAAGGCTAAGCAGAGTAACTTAGCGCTCCACACTGCAAATGTCTGCTCCCTGAACAATAAACGGTCCTGCACTTACACTCACTTTGGTCCCTCTATGTAACGGACTGCTCTGTATATAGATGGATGACAATGGCTGCATATTAGATGCTCAGCGGCTACACAATCTCATACATGCTACAATGATGTTTATCACCAGCAGCTCATCTTTTAGGACTTTTTTTCACACTAATACCGTCATAAACAGTATAGCGCGATAAAATGGCAAGACGGTATGAAGGTATGAAAAAATAGATAACCCAAAAATAATCTTTAAATGAAAAAATAAAACAATCACAATACATATCGAATCGGCACCCAAGTATGGTGATATTAATGATGGAGCTTTACCAGAATTCACAGTAAAGGCTTCAACTCTTTGAGGTTAATACAGAAATAATTTTCTTTTTAAGAGCACCCCTATTTTATTAACTTAGTTAGTTTCTGGTAAATGTATTGATAACAGACATGGCCCAGATTGGAGGGAACGCTCAAGGCAAATTCACCGACTTTTGACAAGTTGTTTTTTTCTGACAGAATTTTTTACTTGATTTTCTGTGGAAAAAAGGGCAAAAAAATCTGAATAAAAAGACAGAACTTGCAGTAATCAAACACTGTGCAGATGTAGTTTTACGTGCTTTTCTCTGGTGCATCGCTGTTGTGCTGTTTTGATCCTCGCAGAGTTTTCACAGAGTCAATGAGAGTGTGTGTGCAGACAGAAACAGCATCTTGTGTTGTTTGGAATAAATCTATAGCTGTCAAACTCTCAAAAGATTCACAACAAAACAAAACAAAACCACGGATCACAGGACCGACCACATGACAACAACTGACAGGATGTTAACTCCAACTATCAGCAGCACGGCTCCGGTCAATCAAACATTCACAACATCAGAAAAAAACAGATCCTCACCTCTGGCACAATCTCCAAACTCTCCATCATGTCGGTGAGATTCACGTGTGTGTTTTTGTCCCTCGTTGTCCAGATCTCTGTCACAGTAAAAACATGCTGCTTTTTCTAACAAAATATCCCTGAGTGTCTTTCACCATGTGTTTATTGCGAAAGTTGATATTGTGATGACGATAAAAAAACGATATATTGTGCAGCCCTGCTGATTATGCAGAATAAAAGTGTGACAACAAACATTCTGTTGCACAGGTCGGAACATGAACACAGACTGAACAGACACACAAAACACCGACCTGCCAGGCAGCCTCTCTATGCGCAGCGAGTGCTCTCTCCCGTCACTCAGTGTGCCTTGCTCTGGTCGTCTGACGACGCGGCGCGGATTGTGGCTGCCGGTAAACACCAAGACCTCCAGAGTGCCTTTGTTCAGCATGACTGAGAGGTACGGCTGCAAAGATAAACTTTATTAGCTGTGGAAATCTGTACATCCATAATACCCAGAGAACGGGAGAGGAGCTGAAATGTAGAAGGCAAAGTTCAGGTTGATGTACGAGAGAAGGGCTTTGAATTTCACTGTATAGTTACAGTATATACCAAGTAAAAAGCCAATTCATCCAATATTACTGACAGAGAATGCTGCAGTAGAGAGGTATTAGACTGTACTCAAGATGGACAAATGAAAATAAGAGTGAGATTTATGAAGGGAATTAAAAGGAAATGGAGGGATCCCAGAAACCATGTTGATGTTGAGCAGACGTAGATATAACCATCTATACTAATGTTAAAGCCCCATGTAAGTCTGGGTGTATTTTATTTAAAATATAACTTTTATTTAACCAAGACAACCTTGTTGAGATTTTTTTTTTTTTAAAAAGCTGTTTTCAAGAGTCTCCTGGCCGTTATTTACTGCAGACATAAAGCCGATAACATAAAATGTCTCACAAGGTCACAAGTAAACAAAAATGCAATTATAAAATCATGAATAAAATTGCCAACGACAATCAGATTAAAGTTCGCTTCCTAGAAATAATCTAAAGTGGAACTTTAAAAACAACCTAAGAGCTGAGTGTGAATGTGAACTGTAGTAGTCTGACAAAAGAACACAATTATATTTTATATTATTAAAATATATGAATATATTAAGAGCTATATAAGAGCTTTTCAGCTGTCTTTAATGTGGAATAAAAAGCTAGTACATTTTTTTTATTTTTTAGTTTAGTTTAGTTTGGTCATTTTTATCTTATACAACTCAAATACACATGAAAAAAAAATAAATAAATAAATTAATAAATCATTGCTTTTGAAGTGAAAAAGTGTACACTGTTAAGATTTCTTTGTCAAACCGAAAAGGGAAAAAAAGTAATTAAATTAGACCAATTTAATACTATCAAACAATAAATCAATATGACTGGAATACATTCACATCTAAAACATCAGCAGGTGTTTTGGAAAAGAAAGTTGCCAGCAGTATTTGCTACCTGCATCAATTTATGATCTAAAAATACTCAAAGCAATGTTCCATTAAGATTTTTCCTGAGCTATATTCACTCATTCAACCTGTATTAATTTGGAAATATATTAGGTTAGAGACTTAATTTACAATATAGTAGAGGAAATCATCACGCTATAAATATTACAACTTGGATGAAACTTGTCCACCTCCTGCATGTTGTGATTCTTTAAATGTTTGTCGGGGAGAGGAGGAGGAGGAGGAGGAGGAGGAGGAGGAGGAGGAGAAGGAAATAGATAAGAATTGAAGGGAGGAGAAAAGACAAACAGGAGAGACTGGGGATTAAAGAGCAGAGAAAAGTCAAAGGCGAAAGGGGAGATGAGTAGGGAGAGGTGCGGGGGGTATATAGAGAGAAATTGGGGGGAAATAAGAGAGGAGTGGAGAGGAGGGCGGGGAGGAAAGGATAACAAGAGATGAGAGGAACAGAGAGGAGAGGATAATAGGGGGAAGAGATGAGAGGGCAGAGAGCAAAACAGCGAGCGAGATAGAGGTGGGGAGAGAGAGAGACAGACAGAGAGGTGCTAGAGAGCAGCGGTGCAGGGTCAGGCTAATTTGAATTTTAATTCACTGTGTGCCAGAGGGCGAAGTGGGAGACAATTTACCACCTGAAAATGGAATTTCAATTTGAGGTCGGGGACAAATTGAACTGAGATGTAGCTACAACATGCCTCTCGCCGCATCGCCTCGCGCACACACACACACTTACACAGATACAAAGGCACGCACACACACACGCGTCACACGTACAGAGAAAGGCAGACTATCACAGATGAACTCTCACATGCATTTATACACTGGAGGAAAGATACACACATACAGAAATGTAGACGTACAATCACGAAGCCAAATACGCAGCAGAGAGAAGCTAACACGCATGCAAACATAAAAAAAAATCATATAAAACATTCACACAAAAAACATACACGGACACACAGCTCTTCAATATTTGAAATCTTTCAGCGTTTGAAGTTGGTACATGTATGATTCTATTTTGTCTTTGGGTTTTGTGTGTAAAGTTGTGTAAGTAAAACAGTGAAATCAGCACAGCACACAGACACGGTGATGCAGGGTTTTTCCTCGTTTGTTTAATATTCATGAACCAATCCAATGTCTTCATTGTAAACAGTTTGGTAACACACCTTGGAGCTAACTATGTTTTATGTATATTTTTGTTTTGGGATTGCATTTTTCAATTTGGCACAGCAGACAGAGCCAGAGGGTTTGTTAAGAATTACACTGTGGCAGCCACATGTGCAAGACCATTCATAGTCTCATAAGAGCTGGCATTTAAAGGTATAATATTTCACTTTTCTGCATTCAAATGTCTACAAAAGACTAGAGTATACTACAGTATGTTATATATTTGGTTGATTTGTGTACTTACATTAACTAACTGTTAGAAATCTGTCATTGTATCCATGGTAATGATCTGTTATATTTGGTCGCCTGTCAATGGCGTCATATGTCCTTTTTTTTATCCACATTTTTACGGTACACTTTTTAGATCTTGGTCGTTTTTAACTATTCATTTTAATCGGATGAAGGATTTTAGTCATCGGACGTCTGGATCTTAAGTTATCAGAGAAAGAAGCCGAGCAAACGTTAGCGACAGCATCAGAGAAACACTGATTTTTTAACGTGAAACTGTCTGCTTTATTCAGTGTTTTACCGGTTCTGTTTGTTTTAGAACAAACAATCAATTTATCAGGAAAACAATGGACAAATTCGTCAATAACTGTTAGTTGCAGCCCTATTGACAATATCAAGTGGCTGACTGCTGACATTAGATAGCATTATGTGTATATCTTTTTCTATTTATATTTGTTCTTTAACTGCATTTCTTTGCCTTCCCTTTACAAAGTTTGACTCCCAGAGTAACACACAAATAACTCCATTGTACCTGTCCTGTCCTGTGTGCATATATGGCAATAAAATCTCTTGAATCATTACAGAAAGATGAACCTTTTGCAGAGCTGTAGTTTTGCACACTGTAGCTTTGTTTTCTGCTCACATGGCAGAGCTCGTCTTTTACACAAAAATTTTTTTACAACAGCATGGGGCAGCAGTGGCGCTGGAATTAATCCTACAGTCAGGTTACCTGCAAACAATGAATAATAATAAATGGAAAAATAACTCAAAACGTTGACCTTTTTTAACTTTTACTAGAAGTACTGTAGCTACTGTAACACTTTGGCTACAAAACAAACCTATTTTTTTTCTATCTGGATAGAAAAAGAAAACCAGAGGTGCTTTTTCTGAGGACATGGGGATTGTATTTCAAACTCAGATCTACTCAGAGCTGCTCTTGATATCCCATTTTGTATGCTGTGATATTCCCCAGAAATCCGATGTTTCAGCCAGAGGTGTGAGCAACTCTCACATCCAACATGGCCACCCCTCCACTTCGCTTATAATCTTTCTGACTCAAAACGCTATTGTGGTGAATATCGTATATTTTGTGAATGGTTAAACCGATTTTCCTTTTTTTTTTTCAGTCCTCTCTCATTTTGGCTTCATTTTTCCACAATACTCATTCATCTCAGCCTCCCTTATTCTGCTCCAAGCTTCTCCCTCCTTTTCTTTTCATCTCTCCTCTCTGTTACCATTCTCTCTCTGTATCAACTCTCCCCATCTTTTCTTTTTTTATTCTTCTCCTCTGCTATCGTTTCTCTTCTTTCTGGCTCTGCTCTTTCCCCTCTCTCCTTCCTTTCACCTCTAAATCTCCCTCCTCTATCCCTCCATCCTTTGTCTCCTGTCCCCTTTCTCTCTCTCCCCTGTCTCTCTGTCCCTCTCTAAAACATCCATTAGTCAGGGCCAAGTTGAGTTGATGGTGTTTTTAACCTCGCTTAACCTTTCTCCGCACACGCACGCACACACATACACACATACCCTGCCTGCCAGCATAGTTAGTAAAAATAGATTTATGCGCCCGACAACCAGTGATGATGGATAAGCTAGAGGTAACCCTCTGTCCTCTCACACACACACACACACACACACACACAATGTTAAAAACTGTTGCACGCACACAAACATGGAAACAGGCACGCACACGTGAGCGTGCACACACACAGGCTTGCATGTGCAAACACAATACTTACACACCAAACACATGGTGTTTCCAGCAGAGATAAAGGAATGGATGTTTATTTATCAGTGATTAGGATGAAAGAGGGCTGTATCAGTACAGGGACTTCAAGCGAGTGTGTGTGGGTGTGTGGATATATATATATATATATATATACATATATATATGTGTGTGTGGGTGTGTGTGTGTGTGTTGAGTGAGAGTGTTTTTAGCCGTAAGACAATCTAATCAGCATAGTTGCCAACAAACTCAAATCTCATTAATATGCACTCATGGAAACTTCATTCACTTAAAGACAGAGTGCTTGTGTGCATGTATGAGTGTGTGTGTGTGTGTGTGTGTGCGCGCTTGCGTGGTCAGCTAAAAGCTAAGAATGCTACCGTATGTATCTGTCAACGGACATTTGTGTGTGTGAGTGTGTTTTGGATCAAAAGACAATCCAATTAGCCCAGCTGCCAAAAAATGCTAATCTCATTAATATGCACTTATGAAAACGTCATTTACTTAGGGAAAGGGGGACAGTATTTGGGTGTGTATGAGTGTGTCCATGTGTTGAACCCACCTCTCCAGACTGTCTGCGTCTCCTCTTGGAGCTCAGGTTTGTGTTCTGGGCCTGTGGTGGAAAGATTGACAGAAAAATGGGAGAATAAATGGATTAATGCTTAGTTTTCTTATCGCTTTCGTAGAAAAGGGGGTTGATATGTATCTGTTTTTTAAACTGACACTGTCTGATGCCTCTCTGTGCCAGAAGATTTTCTTAATACGAACGGCAAGCGAAGATTGACGTGAGTGATTTATACATGTTTTACAATACTTATGACTGATTTAATACCACGTAATAATAGCATACAATAGGAACGTGTCATAGCATGCGGTTTTTGCAGCTCCTTTGCAATTTGTAGGAACAGGAAATGATACAATACGTGTGCCAAAAGATCTCAATCAAACTGCGACTTTGGAACACAGCTGTCAAAGAGAAAGAAAATGATTTTTCAAAAGATTTTATAGAAGTTATTTGTTTTCTGAGATATTCCTGGAGCTGCCTTATCTCCCCGTGGTACTTATTTTAGCTCCCTTATTTCCTTTGTGCATTGCATTGTGTGACAACAGTGTACATCAACAGAAGCCTCAAAAGTCAAGCTGATTTAGACGGCATATTCACTATTTTGAGTATATTAATTTGATAATTATTTGTTTTAGGAGTTTGAATAATTTTTTAATACTTTCCCAGATGTTTCCTGGAAATAACTGGTACTAATTATATGGAACATATAGAGACTGTTAATTTTGTACACATTTTGTACAAATAATCAGTTTCAATTCATTCAATTCGAGTCTTAGTCGATGCAGATCAGTTGAATGTAAAAATAAATTTGTTTACAGGCAAGCATACAATTAAACATAAAGATTGAAGTATCCAATAATAAATAAATGAATAATGAATGTATTTATCTGGTTTAAAATGCATTTACTTTTTCAAGGAAATTCCTATTTTCCCTATTACTAGTACCAAATCACATAGTTACAATGATTAGGAGGATTAGTCTGATGATAGACGACAAATGATGAGGACATTACAGACCTGTAAAATAAAGCGCTACTTTAAAGGAGACATATAACCCTAGGAAGACTAGCTGGTCAGCTAATGGGGATCCTTATAATAAAAATAAACAAATACACATACATTTCAGAATCAGAAATCAGAAATTGTTTATTGCCAAGTATGCGTATTGGGTAAATAAGACGTGAAATAAGACAAACCAGTCAGTTTTTGTCGGCTGTTTAGATCAGAAAACATGAGATTCTGCAGGCTCATTAGAATATACCGCCCCCCCATCTGAGTATCTCCACCCACAGCTTGAGATCTTCCTTTGCAAAAGTGCGCCATATTTTTCTCGCAAGCCAATCAGGCCAGACTGGGCTTTTTCAGGAGGGGGGGCTTAAAGAAACAGGCGCTCAAATGGAGCGTTTCAGACAGAGGGTGAATACAGGTATATTCAGACAGACAGTATGAGAAAAATAAAGTGTATTTTTAAAACATTAAAGCATGTAAAGTAGAAACCCCAAATATGTCACAGCTTAAATGAACATAATAGATGAAACCGAACCTGCTGGTTGATTGGTGAAGCTCCGCCCACAGCCAGCAGTATGGTCCCAGTGTCTGCCAGAGTGCTGAACGACAGGCTGATCTCTGTGCCGACCGCCAGCGACAGGCCGCCCAGCTCCATGTATCCCGGCTTAGTGAAACTGACTGTGTACAGGTTCTGTGAGAGACAGAGAATACATAGTTTCTTAGTACAAATCAATGAATAGATGACTTGTTTAATCCTAAATTTTACAAATCACAGTCAGATGGAAAAGAGTTTGGTTGATCAAAATTATGTGACCAGACTAAATTCCCTCTGAGGTTTACAGTAAGTTAACTTTACTTTCACAACTTTTAGATGTTTTACGAAAACTATCAAATGTGCTGTCATCCACTTCTTATTACTTCGACTGTGGTTGCAAAATGGAAATACTCAAACGCTCACACAGAAACTCTCATCCTTGTAGCACAGCAGAGTGGTTGGTGAAGGAAGAAAAAGACAGATAAGAGGAATAGAAAGACCTTCACTCTACATTCACCCAGGCCTGGGTCTTTATAATCCTCCATACAGTCTTCATACACTCTGCGAGCATTGGCTGTATGTTTGTACCGATGAATGGCACTAGTGTATAGAAATCACAGTGAATGCCTTGCATGGCTTTAAAATCCCCAATGTAGATTCAGTGCACGTGTATGTGTTTGTGGAACTCCTCGTGCATGAAAGACACACACGTGAAAGGCAATTGAGGAAGTGTGTGTATGTTAGGACTGCACAGATTCATAATAAACAGTTTGCGTGTGTACGCGGAAAATGAAAAAGTCATAAGATAGTTTGAGCTGATCATTACGTTTTTCGACCTTCACTCTTTCTCACACTTTTACGTCCTGAATAAATGAATGTATGATAAACAGAGTAATGGCAAATGAGAATGAAAGAGACACTCGTGAGAAAAGTACGAGAGGCGGGGTCAAGAGTGTGTGAACTGAAGGAAGCGGTATTATTTTTGTATTGTATTGTATTGTAATTGTGTTGTCCATTAATATTCACTCACCATCTATTCAGTGACATTCTGACATACATCACATATATAACAAATCACTTACATAGCACTATGTAACTCTATAAGTAGACAATTGTAGTGCTATTATACAGAGAGGTTTTAGCATGTCTGTATTCTGCAAACACTGTACTGCAGATGGTTAATTTTATATATCGTCACTGTCGGGCAAAAACCCCATAAGTCAAAAACAGTTACTTTTAAGGAAATGGAAAAAAAAAAGCTCACTTGCAAACATTTTTTGTGCGAATCGACTAAGATTTCTTTAGTCGATCAGTCATTTTTTATGCTTTTTTCATGGTGAATGACTTATTTTCAACAAACGTATGAGCAAATCTCTGGTAAACACAAGATTTAAAGTCGTCCCTTTGCATGATTCTTTGTGGAGAAACTCAGTTTTACAGATCCGTCGATGAAATCAACTAATCGATTAGTGTTAGTCGACTAAGAATTTCTTCAGCCCTACTGTTTACCCTCAGCTTTGATTCAAGCTAGAGGCCGGGCGGAGTTATGAGGTTCTGCAGACAATTAGAGGATTCAATGGAGATGTGAGATTTAGCCTCAAGTTTATTTAATTACTTTTCATTGGTTTAATATTTCTAAAACCCCCCAGAGCAATGTAAAAGGATGACCAATAACATTGATTTATGAAAAAAAAAGGACAAAATATGGAGATATGAGGTTTCCGCCCGACAGCGACGATATGTTCCATGCTCTGCTAACTTCATTCAAATATGAAGTAGTGAGAAACATTAAAGGAATTTTATAGCGTATCGTCAGTATGTGTGTAAATGCAAGAGTCTGTAATATAATCTGAGTGTGTTGAGAGTTTAAATATACTGTAGAGCTATAAACCTGCAGCTAAGTGGACACTCTTACCTCTACATTACATCCTTTAGTGACCCCGGTATAATCTGAACTGCTGAGCAGACTGTATGGAGTCCTGGAGACTTCAATCTCCCGAAGACAGCCAGCATACCGCTTCAGAGTGACCTCTGACCTATAAAGAAATTATGAGTTTTAATAAAGAGTAAAATTCATTTCAAAGTCCACTGACTTTCCCGTCTCTCAGCAGTGAATAATAATAATTTAAGAAAAGCTGAATTACTGCAGCAGGGAAGCTATTGCATCATGTATCCAGAAGCAAAGTCGACGTGTGGACGTCAACAACAAGAAGAATTTGAACATGCCGTTCGTCCATATTAATAAAGCTGGATTTATTATATTAATCAGTTTTTAGCATAATTGATCTTTGTGTAACATCAGGTATTGTACAGGTTGCAGGATTATTCAAGAGGGATGTAAAAAGAAAAATCCATGCACCGTTGTAATTGTTTTACAGTGATTTAGGGTTTTATTTATTTAGCTCAGCAAAAAGCTGTAGCTTGCAGTGCAACAAAACATTGGTAGAGACACTTAGATCTGCATCTAAAATACAATTTGAATATGATTATGGCAATGATGGCTGCAAGGCAGAGTCATAAATGTGAGGAATTCCACCTAAATGTTGCTGAACAGACAAACGTCAAATTCAGATTAATAAAAAAAAAAAAAAAAGGGCAGAGAAAGTGATTTCCAGCTGCCGTGTGGAGGAGCCCTCAGGGGCCAGCCAAGATACAAACAAACATACACATTCACTCACTGTGGGCCGCACGCATCATCAGCATGACTCACCTCATGCAGAGGGCAATATACAATAAATATTTACTATTTGAGACTTATTTATTTACCTGGCTGTCATGCTGTTAAGACAAAACATGATATTAAAGTATTAGCACACTTCACGATAGATAGATAGATAGATAGATAGATAGATAGATAGATAGATAGATAGATAGATAGATAGATAGATAGATAG
>JAOVVB010189101.1:0-11091 GCA_028570985.1 Heterobranchus longifilis | reverse complement strand
ATGATAAGGCCTACACCGTGGTAGGTGTAGCAGAATAATGTGAGTGTACAATTTCTCTGGAATCGGAATCGATAAGATTGAAACGATGCCCATCCCTAGGTTTGGGTTTCTAGACCAGAAAGTAAAAAAACAAATTAAAGATATTAGGGCCCAACCGATATGGTATTTTTGAGTCTGATACCAATTTTAGAGAAGTAAAATTCACCAATCACTGATATGGCGGCTGATATAGTGACTTTTTGAGCTGGAATGAAAATAGACCTTTTCTATGTGGATTGTGTACTCGGAAAGCTGCTTTCTTAAACAAGTAACTTTATTAAAGATTATTTAACATTATTATAAAGTATACATACAATGTATTACATTGTCAAACAATTCCAGAAATGAGAAAACTGAGAAAATAAAGAATAAATAACAAATAAAATAAATAGCTAAATAGTACTGTGTGTTCAGTAATCAATTGCTGATCATTTAAATAAAGAACTACATAATGACACAATTTCTAAATCACCCCAAGCATCGTTTTCTGCATTATATGTTCTGTAATAAAGGTTTTCATATCGCAGCATATCGGAAAACATATACGCCGATACCAATAGATATCGGCCGATAATATCGGCTGACTGATATATCAGTCTGGCTCTGAAAGACATCACCATGGCCTCTGGGACATTTTAACAGGTATTTTCTGACATTTATAGAGTAAATTATTAATCCAGTAATTAAACAATAATGGGAAGATTAATCAATAATGAGCAGATAGCATGCTCTTCATCACTGAATGTTCTTCTTAATGGTCTGCGTGGAATGTGTGTTTTCTCTGCAAAACAGCATGGCTTTAGTGTTTGTACTGTGGACTGAGTGAGCGGTGACCACTCTTGCTGCAACTGGGGGGAAAAACTAGGCCAAGGGAGGTGTCGTGCTGATATAAACAACTCAGTTGAAATGGTCAGGGCACGGGGGGAGGTGGGGGGGTGGGATAAAGTTGGCTCAAGCAATCCATCATGTCCTGTGTAGTTCCACTCTTCATACACACTTGGCTTTAGTTTTATGTACAACAATATATAATTATTAACTTTTTGTTATTGTCGTCACCAACATGCACTCCAGTCATGCAATGACCTGACAATAACTTCACTCTGGCTCTGTCTTTTTTTTAATTTTTTTTTACATGTACTCACTGTGTCACGGTTAAAATGAGTGGGTAAAGACGCATGGAAATATACTACTTTGTTAGGGAAATCTGTACTGATCCACATGTCCTTGACTCTGTGTGTTTGTGTGTGTGTGTGTGTGTGTGCGTGTGTGCATGAATCTCAACAAAACATTATACTTACTTCCTATGAAAGGCATGTTTGCACGGACAAATCCCCAGCTCGTCTTTCTGTTTGAATTCCTCCAAGCACACCGCACAAATCTGAAAGGGAGAGGGGGAGTTTAGAGATATTTCCTGAGGAGGGCAATGCAACAATTTTGACTTTGTTAGTTGTTCTGTTGTTGTTGGTGGATTGGAAACAAAGCATCCAAACAACCAAGGTCAAGCACTCATGGAAAAAGACATCTGCAAAAAAAAAAAAGACACAAACAACAGAGCAGTAACTGACCAACTGTTATATAACTCTGACCTCGTGTAAGAGATATGAGATAAACACATGGCATTCTCTGTGCCCTGGTGACGGACTGACAGGCTGCAGATTGTAGGGACAGGTTAGGAGGGGAGAGGGAGGGGTTTGTTCTAAATAAATAACAAAGTGTTGTAAAGTTTGGAGAAGTTTGGACTTATTTTCACAGCTGAAATTTCATTTTTATTATTACAGAGAGAATAAAGTACCGAAAAAAGGTACCGTCAGGTACCGATGCCGAATTCCAGGTACCGTTACCGGTATCAGTTCAAATGTGAACGGTACGCAACCGTAACAATTAGGGCATATTAAAACCTAATTTTTGAATGGAAACATGTTTTTAATGGCTGTCTAGCCCATGTCATTCTATCTGATTCTATGAGTCCATGATCTCAGTGCTGTTAGCTTCTGTCATAATAGATAAAACAGGTCATAGTGATAACTGCGGTCCTTTATCCCTGGCTGCTGACCTTTTATGGGTGACTGAGGCAATCCTGATGGACAGGTTGAAATTGTTTGTCTTTTTGTGTGTTTGACACACGCAAAACTTTAACAGGCATGACAACAGGTCATGATCTGCCAGCTGGCATTAGCTAACTGTTTTGTTAGCTAGTGTGTGACACGGGTATTTGTGGTAAATCTAGAGTAAAATATGAAAGGGAGATGTTTTTCAGTTGCCTAATAATCAAATTCTAGAAATTCCAGGAAGAATGTTTGTGAACTTCCTTTTTGACATTGAGTCCATTTTCATTTCTGAAACAACTGACTGCTAGTTTATCATTATTCTACTGCAAATACATGAAATATGCTTTGCATGTACAATTTCATCAGTGAGTCCTGGGTATCATCCATGGTGAATATATTCCATTTCCAGATACATTTGTGAGAATCTGCTGAAAGTATGACGCTTCTGATAACAAAACATGAGCTACACTGGCTCAACCATCCATCTGTTTTCTGTCTCTTTAAAGCACCTCGTCCTTACAGGTGAGCCCAGACACCCTGCAAAGGAAACTCATTATATATAGGGCTGTACCCAAGTCTGAATTTTGTCAGTCGACTCGGATTTGGCTGTTCAATACGACGATTCAATTATTCAATGAAGAGGGCAACAGTACGGAGGGAATTGGCCATTTCAAATTGTGAGAAAATGTGCAAACATGAATAAAGCCCACAGAGAATTCTCATCACAAAATTTCATCCAACCAGTGGGTAGCATTTCCATAAATAAAGGTTTTAATTTGGCACTTTATTTGTCTGTCCCCTGCTACTATTACTCCTTCAGCCACACAGATTCTTTTTCTCTCTAATATGGGGGTGGATGGGTGAGGAAGGATGAAAAGAACAGCATGGGGGCTCTTAGCTTTCTCTCCTGATGATTTTTGGACACCAAACAATCCTCTGTTAAGATGTCTGCTTTGCTCTCTTTATTTGTGAATAGATCAATGTTTTTGTTCCTTTCAGTGCCTTGTCTATAGTGTCACCCTCACAGTTGGGATCTGGCACCCTTCACCAACTTTTGACAGAATCTCTTTCTCCCATTAACTGAATAAACGTTGTAAGCTTTAGTTACAAATCCATGCAAAACAAAACATTACCAGATTATGGATTTGAACAGAGAAATAAATATTTGGTACAAATGAGTTACTTAACAAATGTTCAAGTTACAAAATAATGCACAATAACTAAAAAAAAAAAAAAAAAAGCTTGATCCAAGAGAGCCAAGCAACAGAGTGAGATTAAAACAAGAGTTAGTGAAAAGAGGAGATGAACCTGAAAAGCTATTTGTGGCCAGAACAGACACTAGTTAACCTAAGTAGGTATTCGGACCAACAGGATCTCTACTCTCTCTGGATCTCTAGTGATGAGAAAATGTTGCCCTTGTTTTCTCATCTTTGGCACCACCTCTGCATCTGCACACATTTGTGCCTAGAAAATGTATAAAACTCAGGCCTGCAGGTCAGGTGAGGTCCATTAAAAATTTGGAACATCAAACATGAATCTGCAATAACTTCACATTTTGATGACTAATTTGCAATCGCCATAAAAAAAACCTATTAAATTTCCAATGGCAACACAAAGTGGTGGAAAAAGTACTCAGATCTTTTACCTAAGTAAAAGTACTAATACAACACTGTAAGCATACTCTACTAAGTAACAGTCCTGCATTCAAAACTTTACTTAAAAGTTAAGTATTTGCATCAAAGTGTCCTTAAAGTACCAAAAGTAAAAGTACTCATTGTGCAGAATGGCTAATTTCAGAAAAATATCTAATTGTTTTATAATTATTGATGCATTAATATGTTCATCACTTTAATGTTGCAGCTATAAAGGTGGGACTCATTTGAATATACTGCTGGGTAGTTTAACTTATAATAATATATCATAATGTATTTGTTGATTATATTTTGTATTAATACATTGAATCTCCAAAGTAACTAAATGCATCAAATAAAACAACAAAATAAAAATGAATGAAATAATTAAAAGGAAAAGCAGCAAGTTAAGAGTTGCCAGTTAATTTTCTGTAAATCGACTAATTTACGACTGTGTTTTGTATGCATTTGTAAAGTAACTATAGCTCTGCAATAAATGCAGTGGAATACAATCTACAATATTTCCCTCTGAGATGTAGTGGAGTTGAAGTATGAAATAGCATAAAATGGAAATACTCAAAGTACAAGTATGTCAAATGTACTTAGTTATTTTCCACCACTGGCAATATGTACAAAATCACATTAGTTCTGTGATGAAAATATAGTAGTAAGTTTAAAGGCGTACTGGATGTCTAACTGAACTTTTACACAATAAAAAGCATGCAACTCTTCACAAAGCATCAATCTGAAAATAAATATCTAAAATAGGCACTAATGTCAATACACAGCATAGAGATAACTATTATGGCACAAATATTAACAGGCATTTAATCTAATCTAATACTAAAAGCACTGTAAACATGGAAACAGTTACATTACCAAAATGAAAACAGCAATGGTGACTATATACTGCCAGATATGATTACTTTAGGATAAATGTGAAATAATTACCCCAGCCCATATGGATAGAAAAATAAAACAATGGGGTACAATCCTGTTGTTAAACCTAACATGTCAATTTAAGATGGGTGTGAAAATGTGAGCGTTATTCTAAAATTACAAAGCAAATCCTGCAACATAGAAGATTTGAAACCTTATCTGGGAATATTATAACGAGGCCACTGTTGGAGACTGTACTCCTCGATACCATCATCCTTTCACAATATACACACGGCCACGGTAAACAGCTGCACTTTGTCTGGAAAGTGCAAAAGACTCTGGACCATGTAAACGCCTATTTGAAAATATTGAAAAGTGCTTTATAAATAACATGTATTATCATTATTAACAACTTGTGTCTAATCAGTTAAGTGCAATTCTGTACTTTGTGTATGCATTAAAATAACGATTGCACAACTAATGGGAGACTATATGGTGTGGTTAATTACATACTCTTGGGTTTCGGAACCACATACACTGTGGTGTATTGTGTCATTATCAAGTGTTACCACAATAGACATTTTTTTTGCATGTAATTATTCAATGTGTATTTTAATCGCAGCTTTAGTTGTTTGTTTTCGGATGTAATTGCTTCATTGTGGAGTGTTTCTTTTTCAGCATCACCACATTTTGATTATTTTTTGAGTTCGCTGATTTGAAACAAATCCCACTGCTAAAGATGTTTTTATAACCTCTCCTTCATTCTCTCTCTATACTGTAGAATAGTCCCGCCAGCAGCCGATTATATAATGATTTGCTGCCTTAGTAAAACGGACACTAATACACACAGATTGTGAGCGCAAATTGAATCAAAGGCCCACCACAACCTTACCCACAGAACATCACAATCAGTCAGGTACTACTGTTTTACAGGGCTGGGGGAGGTTGTTTGAGCACCCATTGCATATGCCGACTGTTAGATAACATGCATGTGTACATATGTGTGCAACTGCAATTGTAAAAAAAAAAAAAAAACGTCATAGGCTCTATGGCTACAGTTGCATCTGTAAAACGGTGGATAGTATGTTTTGAGCATCACAAACACAGCGAAATGACTTGTTTCACTATCAGAATTTGATGAATTCAGTCCGATAACATTTGGAAAGTCTAGAGGTGCCTCATGATTTAATTATTTTATTCCCATTTAAGTTTGAATAGGGCTAAACCAAAAGTCTCTTGTGATTGGTTAGGGAAAATCAAATCTCACTCCCCCACAAGACTGGAGAAAATGTGTGAAAACAGAGTGTAACTAACTGACAGTTCTGTCTGATATCAGGCAAATTAGTTGGTGTTGCATTATGATTTTCAGCAGCAGATCAGCAGCATACAGCAGTGTTACTTTCATACCATATTGTATGACATGAATCTTTTCCATTAGGGTATTCTTTACACTAGGTTTGGGCGATATGTTAAAATTTTCCAACCGGCCACCGTCAGCCCAGCTACCGGTGATTGGCGGTATATTCGCCATCTGTGTGATGCAAAGAAAGTTACCTTAATTGCCTTGTAAAACACACTCAAATAAAACTCACTCAAACCTTCTTTCCTCTGTTCCAGCAATCACCTACTCTGGTTTGGTTGAATGAAATCCTTAATTCACCGAGTTAGATGTGAAAATAATATGCCGTCTCTGAACGCTGCTTCAAGCAGAGGAAGATCATTAAATTAGCAAAATAAAATGATAAATATCGTCCCAATAAAGAGCAAGCGGCGATATACTCAGCCACCGTCGGTATTCGATATATTCGTCTAATCGCCCCCATCCCTACTTTACACACAACATATGAGACAGTTAAATCGAGATGTCATACTACAAAAGGATAACTGATCAGGTTACACATCAAGCAAACCTGAACATGACTTGACCAGTAAACTGATCCCATTTTCCATATGATCTCATATTCCAGATATTCCATCAAAATGCTGAGATTGAATCCGTGCAACTCAAATCGTGTCTCCAGGGTGATCCTTTGGCGTGGGAGCCTTCAAAACTAGGTCATCCACCCAGGCTAGTGTGTGTGCGTGTGTGTATATTATTGTCCTTAAACAAATACAGCTTGGTTATTCTGTCACAGTCTTCACTCACATGACACCTCCTAATGCTTTCTCTCAGTTTCTAACAACATAAACAATACAAGCTTGAGGCCTGATGGAACAGTGGGAAATTCCAACACCGACGACAAGAAACTGTGTTTAGCCACGTGTCAAAGCACGCATGAAGATGCTATTGTTCACATTTCATTTGCACTACAGTGTTAAAGGGATAGTGTTCCTGGCTGGGGAGTACTATTTTCCACTGCAAAGTCAGTGCTGCTGCTTTACACACTGGACTGCTGCTTGCAATTTTCCAACCAAGCTGAGCTGACATACAGCATTACGTAACGACGGTAGGGAGAACACTCATGATTAAACCACAAGACGCTAGTTTTCACATGACAGTGTGTCAAGACAAATGCAGTAACTGTTAAATCACTGACAATATATTCCATCACTATTGCCAAACATAACCCAGATAACTCTCACAAACAGAAGCACACACACACAAACCCAGGAGGTGTACAGTACAGCTGCGCCCAAAAGTGACTGTGTCCTAATATGTTCAGGCATGGCATATGTCTGCTCCTGATGCACATTACATAACAGGAGGAGGTCGCACCATTTGGAACTAGGAATGGGACGATGTACAATTTTATCGCGGAGCGCGATAAAAACACTGAATTTCCATTATCAGGATAATCAAGTCTCGCGTAGCCAGACTTATCTCCACAGCGCTGCTGGGGGAAAGTCTGGATTGAATGCGCTTTCACTGCTGGATAGTGAAAAAAACTCCCGGCCTGTTTGTATTTCCTTAAACCAATCACAATCGTCCTGGGCGGTGCCACGCCCCGACGGTGCTTCTGCAAAATAGTGTAAGAAGGGAACCTGTTTCGTAAACACATTCTTTGTAGATTTTTACAATCACTCACTGAAAGAACAGAGCAGGCCTGCCTTATTACACAATCCAAATCTTCAAAAGCTGACATTTTCAGCGTGTAGGTTGATAACTCAGAGGTTGTTGTTTGTTTCCCGTAGCGAAGGGACTTTGGGAATGGGAACACAGACACAGACTTCCTGTGCGGACAGGAAGTAATGCTATGTTGTGATAAACGAATAGGTAGAGGCGCTAGTCAGGGTCAACTCTACATCTTCATGTGACCGTCTGAGTTTAATTCAGTTTAAGGTCCTGCGTAGGGATCATTATACAAAAGCTAGACTTAGTAGGTTGTGTCCAGGTGTAAGTGATATCTGTGACAGATGTGGCTCATATTCTGTTACAGTGGAAATCCACCTTCTACCACTTCCTGGTTAAATGATTTAAGGTATTTTCTGTTGTACAGGTTAAATATTCCTTAATATTTTCCTTTAAATTTGTTTATTATTTTTTTTAACAAGATGGCAGCTTATTATCTCACATGTGAACACTTATCTCGCCTAAGACCCCCCTAAGAAGATAACACACAACAGTTTAAATGTAGACTACACACTATATTTTTTATATTTTCACCACTTCACTTTGCCATCAGACAGCGCTTTTTTTTGGCACTATGTGCTGGTGCGTTGGAATACTTGCGTTCCATAGTTGAGAATATAATGCCAAATGAAAGCACTGTCTGACAGCAAAGTAAAGCAGTGAAAATATTGAAAGCATAGCGTACATTTAAACTGTTGTATTATCTTCTTAGGGGGGGCTTCTTTCGGTGGCTAATAATGTCTAATATGTGTTTTCTCAAACTACAAGCAGTACAGAGCTTGTGTGGCACGTAAACCCTCAATTGCCTTACCAATCAAAAGTTTCACCTGGGTAGGGCCTATACAAAATAAATTTAAGATCTCATGAAAAGGGGCTTAAAGCTGGTATGTGTAATGTTATATGGATTTAGAAAACATAACTAACACTACTACTAAAGCATTTTTCAGCTAACATAAAACAATGTGGCAGTTACCCTGTAATATGTAGCCTATATTAGAATTATTTTTTAAAGGGAAAAAAGAAAGAAAGAACCTTTTGATTAAAAAAAAAAAAAAAGAAAAAAAAGAAAAAGCATGCATGTAACAATACATAGATCTGGATCGATACATCAATTCAATGATGCAATATCATCGATGCAAAGTGAAAATATCGATACATCATCTTTAAGATGCACTTTTGTCTTGGAATTTTCACTTCATATTTATATTCCCTGTACATATTCCCTAACATATACCTACTGTTTTTATCTGTTACCTACTGTTTTTATTTATTTGCTTATATATACTTATATATACTGTGTTTTTGTGTTCTTGTTATGCACCGTATCACCAAAACAAATTCCTTGTATACTTGGCAATGAAATCAATTCTGATTCTGATTGTTTTTATTAAAAGAAATAATAGTTTATTGAGCTGCATGTTTTTGGAATGTGGGAGGAAACCGGAGTACCCGGGGAAAACCCAATGTCAACACGTGGAGAACATGCAAACGCCACACAGAGAGGGCAGAGGCCTTAAATCGAATCCTCCACCTTCTCCCTGTGAGGCCACACTGACCCACCGTGCTGCCCTCACTCTTAAAAAGGATGTTTGTTCACCAGATCAGCCCAGTGGTCATTTTAGGACTTAACAGTCATTTAAGTCGAATGATCTGTCCAGCATGTACTTTACCCAACTGCAAAACAGGTGGTGGGGGGGGGGGGGGCTTTTTGCCTTATGATAGCACAGCTTGAAGACTGACAGGAAAGGGCCACTGCTGGAGCCTACACGTGGTGTGCGCTCTACCCAGTTAGCTAGAGGCCGCCCCGTTTTTATTCTATTTTTTGTTTTCACTTTTAATTCTTTTTCACTTTTCACTCATTTTAGTTTGGTTTAAGTTTAAGTTTTGTTCCCCCCCCCCCCTGTTTTCTCCTCAATTGTACTTGGTCAATTCAGATGGGGAGAGTTGTAGACGAGCACATGCTTTCTCTGATACATGTGAAGTCACCAGCCACTTCTTTTCACCTTACAGCGAGTTTTACTGGCAGGACGTGGCGCATGGGAGGATCACGCTAATAGGTTAGTTTTTAGAGTGCGTTTGCTAGTTTTAGTTTAGTTTTAGTTTCTTTTCAGAGTGTGTTTGCTAGTTTTAGTTATAGTTTTAGTTTACTATATTAACCCTGGTTTAAACTTATACATCCTTTTTAAGAGTGTGCTTGAAAAACAACCCTTGTCATTATTAAGAGAATACCAGGGATTGTTTTTCAAAATGAAGGCAAAGCAGTAAAGAAAAGATCTTGGGGAAAGACTGAATGTTATATGTGCATGAGCTAGTCATCCTGTGATCCACCGCTGGTGCAGGAGGTGAAGGGCTTCATCAGAATCCTGGTCACAGCAGAGAACATCCTGATGATGGCAGGGCGCTTCTGTTTCTTCTGATGCAGGGGTGTTGATCCATTCTCCAGGTGGGTGGCTGCTCTGTGGGACACTGATGGGTCGACTTCACAGGCCGGAGCTACTTTGTTGCTTCTTCTTCCGAAAAACTTCACTTTTGAAAAGAAGCTGGGTTTTTTTTGTTCAGTCTTCTTCTTCTGCAGCTGTCCTTTTAATTCCTGGGCAACCGCCTCCTCGAACGCCATACCTTCAGATACGATGGCAGCCTGCAGCCGCTTTGCCGATCCAAACTCCAGACAAAGCTTCTCAAAGATGGTGCGGTGGAGTTTTCCAACTGTCTGTGGGAGAGGCGAACTTAATTCTCCCACTGTCCTCTTCAGATTGTTCAAAATGGTGTCAAAGTCCAAGCCCATCACTGATGTCTTAGTCGATTGAGCAATGTGGTCAAGCAGCTTAGAGAGAAACACAGTGAGAAAGGTTTTCTCTTCTTGCGATAACTCGTCTTTGATACTTGCTGGAGACCGGAGATCTGGACACTGCTCTTCACTACTCTCTGCGCAGAACTCCTCAACCATGTCCTCATTGTCTGGACACTGTTCTTCACTACTCTCTGCGCAGAACTCCTCAACCATGTCCTCGTTGTTTAAATGCTGCCCTTCGGTACTCTCTGAGCAGAACTCCTCAACCATGTCCTCGTTGTCTGAACTGGATGCCTCCAATGAAACTTCATCAGGGAGCTTAACTTGTAAACGCTTGTGAATGTAGCTGGTCAGTATTTCGGTGACTTGGTAAACCATTTGTTTAATTCTCCAAGACACTGGTGAAGTACATCTCCAAGGCGGGCTTGAATATCCTCCCTTAAAAAGAGAAACAATCATCAGGGACATTTCTTGCTCTATGCAGACTATTTTCATGCCATCTTTGGCCTTTTAAAAAAAAGACCAGTCTCACTCAACACACATTTTGATTCCTTAAAAACACAAATTTGTTCCTAACATTTAAAATAAGCATTTTAAGGGCTATAGCGTTCATCTCATTCATGCGCATTTGGG
>JAOVVB010189082.1:0-11091 GCA_028570985.1 Heterobranchus longifilis | reverse complement strand
AAAGACACCCCCCCCCCCCCCCCCCCCTGTTTGGCCCCTCAGCGGCCCCTGACAGCCTGAAGTGTCCAGAGGCAGCGAGGTAAAACACGAACAATAAAGGTCACGAGATTTAAGAGACAGTTTGAGTTAACGGAGAGAAGAAGACAGCAGCCTTGTGACGCTGCAGAGACATGTGACATTCATTGAAACACACAGAGTGTGTGTGTGTGGAGCTCAGACTTTTATTCATCTGTTCTCTATAATAAATAAAGAAACAACATCATCCATATTTAACCAGAGAGCATGTATATATGGAGATGTTTCCCTGCAGTGAGAGCAGATCAACGCTGCCTCCTGCTGGATATAAACTCAACTTACAAACATACAAAAAGGTGAGAATATTGAAGAATGTTTGAAGTATAGAAATCATTAAAAATCTAAATATAAAGGGAAACATGTGAGCGAGATGTGTGAAACAAAAGGATAATTATCAGGCAGAAAGACGGTGGAACTTTGATTTGATTATGTTATTGGTATCACAAGTCTGTCCGTTAATTTAGTTAATATTATTAAACACAAATAAATGTGTCCTTTCCTTGATCATTGGTGACCTCATTTAATCACAGTGTGTGTCGGTCTGTCCTCGACTAAAGAAATTATTAGTCGATAACAATATGATTTTGTGGACTAATGGATGAGTTGATTTAATGAACAGATCTGTAAAACTGAGTTTCTCCACAAAGAATCAAGTAAAAACTCCACTTTAAACCAGAGAAGTGCTCAGACATTTTCTGTGTCATTCAGTATGAAAAAAAGCATAAAAAACAACTAATCGACTAAAGAAATCTGAGTCGACTGAGAACAAAACTTCACAAAACTACACAAAACTACACACTAATCGACTAAGAGGGACTAAGACTTATATTCTGTACATTTCTCTGCACTTTTTTTGCACTTGTAGTTGGATGTTAAACTGCATTTCGTTGTTTTGTACTCTGATGACAACAAAGTTGAATCTAATCTTCTGCAACAGTTTTATTTAAGATCTGTGGAGGTAAAACTGGTTTCCATAGTTACACCACGTACTAATTAAAAAACACCCTCTGCTGTCAAAGCAGAAATGGAAACGTGCACAGTTCCTCTTTTTGTGCTTATCTATTGATTTCAACTTCACCTACTGCGACTTTAACGCTGTTTTCAGCCAAATACTTGCAGAATTACTGCACGTGTTCTCCGCTCGGTTTCTTCTGAATGATCCTCCAACAACATGAGGAAACTAGAAATAAATGATTTGCACAGCTACAAATGTTCTTTTTGTGTGTCTGCTGAAAGGTCAGAGGTTCTGAAGTTTCATCACAAAGCAGCGACAGTGAGAAAGAAATAAAGGTTTGCACATGATACTGATCATTGTACATGATGCTGAATATTGCACATGATATATGCTTCAGTGCAGAATGTGTGCTGAAACGTGTTGGAATAAAAATGTTTGTTTTTGATGGAAATAAATATTTTATAGAGCTTTTTTCTTTTTATCATCACCTTTTATTATTATTATTATTATTATTATTATTATTATTATTATTATTATTATTATTATTATTATATTATCGAGCTATAGCTGCACATATTGTTACAGAGCTACCTATATATACAGATGTGACGATGACCATCATTATCATCATGATGTGTACAGAAAATGTATTGTAATTTAATTTTCTTGACACAAATTTTAATATTCGTATACTGTAAATAAAGTGTACAGTTTATTCTTATTTTATTGTTCTTATTTTTACGTATTTTATACAGCGTGTGTGTTATTTAAACTTTACTGTAATGTGCTGCTCTGTGTGTCAGGGCACTTTGTTTTCTCAGGTGAATACAATACGCTTCTGTAATAGTGTCTAATAGAATAATAAAGTAAGATAAATTAGAAAATAAGTATGCAAAACAGAAAAGCGTTTGAAAAAAAATAATTAGCAGTGATATTGAGAAAGCAATAAAGGTAATATTGCACATGATATTGAAGTAATATTGTACAATAATATATGCTTCTGTAAAGTCATGTTTCAATGCAGAATGTGTTAAAAAGGGTTGAAATATAAATTATATAAATTTGTTTTTGATGGAAATAAATCAATAAATCAATAAATACTTATAAGTAAGTAAATAAATAAATAACCGTTTGTATTTTCAGAACAAAGATGTTAAGATGTGTAACTCTGGTTGTGTATAAACTTGTCTCACCAGGACCGAACAGCAGACTACAGACCGACGTGCAGCGGAAGTTGCTCTTCTCGCTGCCTCTACACAATCTTTGTTGGTCGATATTTGGCTCCTCCTTTGATGCAAAAAACGTCGTCCGTGTCTACCAGGTAACCCTAGATTTACGAAAACCATGGCTAAAGCGGGCAAAACTCTCGCGAGACTCACTTCCCAACGACCTAACCATAACCACACCATTCAATATTAATGCCTAACCGTACCAATCTAACCTTAACTATTCGAGTTTAATGCCTAACCTTACTCATCTCGCCTTAACTATTACAGTTTAATGCCTAACCTTACCAATCTCGCGAGACTTTAGTATCGCTCGGGTTACATTATAGCCACGACCAAAAACGTCGTCGGTATCCGGAAATTAACAATCCCGTGATGTCAGGGGGAGTGCTAGCATAGCATCGGAATGACTAAAGTGCCTTTCTCGGTGTGAGTTTAAAACTTTTTCACCGGTTAATAACAGTTTAGCCCCGTTGTTACCGGAGCGGACATGCGGTTACCGGGGCGGAAGGCTGCCGGAGGATGTATCCCTCCGCACGGACGTTAACAACAGCGGGATGAAGCCTCTCCTAACGGGATGCCTGTCGGTTAGTTTCTCTCCGGAGGTCAGATTTATGAGCCACACAAGCTAGCAGGCTAGTTAATTACAGGCTGGAAACACGGGAGTTATGGCGCGGTTTGTATTGGAGCAGCTGTCAGATTTCGGGGACTATAATGGCGGTAAAGAGCTGAGTGACATCTTTAAACTGACGAATGATCTGTCAAACGTCCGCGTGAGTCCCGATGGACGTCATGTCCATGTCCTCCTCTCCAAACCTAAGGTCGGTCTTGTGACTTTTGACAAGTATGAAAGACCCCATCTGGTCCAGAACCAGAAGAAACTGGATTTGACACGAGCTGTTCCCATTGTGGAGGTTTTATATTTGGAGCATCATCATAATAACAACAATAACGGGGACACAGCAGCTGTGGTTTATGAGAATGGAAAAGCAGAGTTCTGGAAATTCCAGGAGTGCAAAGCAGGCTGGCACCTCCTGCAAACATCAGATTTGTGCAACAGCCCCCGAGCCAGAGTGGTGTCCGTGTGCTCCTGCTCCAGGCTGATGGTGTGGTGTGAGGAGAGGCCTCCCTCTGAGAGCAGCACCAGGAGCAACAAGCTGAGGTACTGTGTGTGCACACGGGACTTCCAGGTGCAGGAGGGGGCCGTCAGCCTGGGAGGCGTGAAAATCGCCCTCCACAACAATCCTAAATTCACCGTGGTGAGCTCGGGGGAATGTGTGCATCTTCTCCCTGACGTGAAGACGAAGCTGAGCATCTCCAAATGTCTCCTCTCCTGGTCCCCTCGCCACGACTCCTTCACAGTCAGCACCACGTGTAAAAACACGCCACTGAAAAAGCTTTCGGCTAAAGAGTCTGATTTAAAGAGGCTGGTGACGGACTGTCTGGGATATTTGTCCGCTCTGGATCCACCTGAGATCTCCGACTTCTCTCCGACGGGCTGCGGAGGTTTGCTGCTGCTGCTCAGCACCGGGTGGCTGTGCGTTCTGCAGAAAGATGGGACGCTGCGGCACGTATACAAACTCACGGAAAACTGTGGTTCTCGCACGAGCCTGTGCATGTACGAGGACACCGTGGCGCTGCTGGTGGAGCGAGACCTGCGTCTGATAGACGTGAGGTGTGGCAGAGAGATAACGGAGAAGATAACGCTGAAGAAAGACGCGTTATTGTATTTGAATCGGGTTGAAAGACGCACACCCCACATTCTCTCGGAAACTGGACTTTTTGTGGTCGTCAACAGGGACACGGACTCGAAGATGAAGTCCTCCGTGGAGAGTCTTCACCCCGGAGCGCTCCTGGTGGAGGCCGTGTTTGAGGAGGCGTGTAAATACTACCAGCAGAGGAGCCTGAGCAGCACGCAGCTCACCGTGGACGCACTGAAGAAAGGAGGTCGTTTCCAGGCTCCCATCTCTTTAGCATCCATCCTCAGGAACTACCTCAGCGCGGGGGGGCGGCGTCCAGCAGCAGCAGCGCCGTCCCAGAACGGCGGCGGAGGATGCACCACAGCGGGGCACGACAAGCTCACGGGCTCCCTGGAGGCGGAGCTAAAGGCTCTGGTGTCTCTGGAGGAGGTGAAGGCGAGTTTGGTGCGAGGGAGCGTCAAAGACGTGGAGGCGTTGTGCGAGAGTCTCGTTGAGAAAGAAGTGGCGAGGCTTCTGTCGGCGTCGGAGCTGGACAAAGAGGCGCTGCTTTACCTCAACTCCATCTTCAGCATCTTCCCGTGTCAGGTGTGGAGCGCGGCGCAGGCCGCCCTGCAGCTGCACTTCAACGGGGAGGGCTGTCTGTCCAGCAGGGCGCCGCCGGACGTGTGGAAGACCGTGCTCAGTCCCGCTCCGACGCCGCCGTCCTGCCTCACAAACGGCGTCCCGAAACACAACCACAGCCTCGCACACGTCGCCAACTGTAAACCTGCGAGCTCCCCGCAGCCCGTGTTCGAGCTCCTGTGCCGCTCCGTGTTCCACTTCCAGCCCGCCTGGCTGCCGCGCTTCCTGGAACTCGCCCAGCAGCAGCAGGGCGCCGGCGCCGGCGGCCTGGGCCTCAGCCTCGCCTCGTCCTCCTGGAGCTTCTCCAGCGGGAGAGGAGGAGGAGGAGGAGGAGGAGGAGGCGAGGGCGGGGAGAACAACGTGCCGCTCTACAAACGAGCCCTGTGCGTCCTGTGCGGCCTGACCCCGGACAGAGAGCGGCGCCAGGACCTGGAGGTGGAGCTGCTGCTGGTCAGCGGGCGGCCCAACGCCATCCTGCAGGCGCTGAGGATCCTCATCGCCACGCAGCAGTGGGAGCGCGTCACGCAGGTGGCTCAGAAGTTCTGCAAACAGAGTCCGCTGCTCAACAAGGAGATCTTCACCACGCTGCTGTGCGAGGTGGCGCAGCACCGAGACCTGGACCCGTACCTGGAGCTGCTGTGGGCGCTGTGCCCCGACGACCTCACCGTCACCACCATCCTCAACTTGGTGCTGAAGAACCTCCCGTCCCCGAACACCCCGCCGTCGTCCTCCTCGTGCTTCTCCGTGCCCGGCGCGGCCTCCTCCTCCTCCCCGGCTCCGTTTGCAGACGGCAGTCATGTGACCATCGGGCTGCTCAAACCGCTGCTGAGGAAAGTTCTTCAGCGGGAGATGAAGCCGAGCCAGCGCTACGCAGACATCCTGCAGTCGCCCACGTTCCCCCCGCCCGCGCCTCCTCGCCAGCCGGCGGAGCCGCCGCCCCGGACCGTCACGGACCCGAGCACGGACTCGTCTCTCGGCGTCCTCGCCCCGGCTTCTCTCGCAGAAACACCCGAACACACGACCGTCAGAGCCGGGGCGCCGCTACCTGCTGCTAACACGGCGTTCCAAAACATCCCACACATCATCTGACCGAACTGTGACGCAGCGTGTCGACAATCAGATCAGAATATCTTCCAGGTATCCTCAGAGTTATGCAGTTATTTCTGATATTTGATGGTGTTTTTAACAACACAATCGCCAGAATAAAAGTTGGAATTGCACGTTTCTGCAAAACACGGATACATTACATTTGTATGTTTCATATGTAGCAGATATGTTGACACTTTATGTTGTGACAAAGCTGTGGTTAACGCACAAAAACAACTTTGTTAGGTTTAGAAAAAGGAACGTTTTGGCTTAAAATAGACGTTTTTGTCGCCAGAACTACAGTTACAAATGTCCCAATCTCCCGTTAAAAAATACACATTTTTGTCAGCAGATCCACACCTAGAAATGTCCCGACATCTCGTTTAAAAATACCAGTTTTTGTCGTCAAACCACGGCGAGAAATGTCCCGACGTCTGATGAGAAACTCACTTTAGAAACATTGATATGATGCCGTATGAAATGTACAAATGTAACATTCCCGTTGTTTGTGGAAAAACGTGCAAACAACATTTTATTCTGGCGACTGCGCTGTTGAATTTTTAAAAAAGATTAATGTGTGACTACTACAAACGATATGAAACTACTGAAGATCTGTAAATATACTGCAGGTAATTTTAAGTCTTAATGTGTGTATCTGCAATGTTATTTATCTCTGAAGCCTTAACTGCACGTGGACGTTGTTGCATAGTGTTGCATTGAATAGCCAACAGATAATAATATATTGTGTTAATCTGCTCAGACAAAAACAAAGCCACTAACTCCCATTTTTCGGGGTTTCTGTGCAGAATCCTCTCTGCCTTTAAAGCAGCCGACGTCTGCTATTTGTAGCTGCCTTTCAAAGTGTGTTCGTGCTGCGAGTAATCTACAGAGACAGGCTGTCCTTTGTGTCCGAGTGTTTGTTTTAACGGTGGCGTGGTGAAAAGAGGAGAAGGGTCCAAGGTTCTTTTTATTGACTTCTACTCAACATATCATAAGTGCTTAAACATTAACTCACTGCGTAACCTCTGTAAAACCCCAAACATTTGACTTTTGCTTCCATTTTTAATCCCTGTCATCCATTATTTGTCCCTGCAGACTCCATCTTGTCCTCTCACAGGACATTCCAGACATTTTACCCAGTAAAAGTGACTCACAGTTTGACTTTAAATTAAATTTGGGGGGTAATTCTGTTAGGATGCGAGTGTGTGTTGGGCGCGCTGTGACTAACGTGGCGCCCGGCGTCCCACGTGAGGTCACGTCCGTCCTCCTTCATGGACCCAGAGACGCTTTTAATGTTGTTAGCGATGTTAGCTCCAGATTGCACTTTTATATCCCCACAGTCAGTGTTGTTTGTCCCACGCGTGTTGACTGTCTTCTCACTGACACCAGGACTCCACATTCACTCGTTTACCCAAAAACATGCACAGAAGTCCCGAACGTTTCAGTTCAGTTAATACGTTTAATTAGTTAATTACATTTGGAGTTATTCTGCTGGACTGGGGTCTGATTTAGAAACGGAAGCTCCAAAGTTAAAATATCATCAAATAATCATCTTTGACTGGTTAGAAAAGCCGACTTTCCCTTTGATTTTCTCTAAAACTGTAAAGTAAAATCATATGAATATTTCATGTCACGATTATCCTGGCCAAAATAATATCCTGATCATAATCATCAAAATATTCTTAAAACTTAAAAACAAAAACGGCATTAAAACACGCTGGAATCACTTCTTACAGTTTGATTTGTTGGGACTTTTTTCTCAAAACATTACGACTTTTTTTCATAAAATTGTGACTTTTTCTGTAAACATTGTGACTTTTTTTAAGAAACAAATATTAGTACTGCATCACAGATAGTACTGTAGTAAACTGCAGTTAATCTGTGAGAATATTCAGAAATGGAAATTCACCATCATCAACTTATTGTGAGAGTTTTTTTATTACAATTAAAAGATCTTTTTCATGTGAAACGGTTAAATTAAAAGTTGATTTGTGCTCATTCAAAGACAGTTTAATGAAATGTTGAATGACTTTAAAACAGTTCAGTTATTATTTTTAATAATAAAGATTTATTTGTTTCCCTGGTAAAAAAAAAGGGGAGAATAAATAACAACAAAAACTAAATAAACAACATAAAAACATCGGCCCAGTATTTCATAATCGATGCATCTTTAAAGATGATTATTTGATGATAATTTAACTTTGGAGTAACTTTAGATAAAAAAACAGTACAGTAGAATAATTTAATATTAGTGTGCAATAAAGTTCTTTTTTTTTTTAACTTTAAATGTAAGAAATTATTACTGACGTGGTTCTTTCTTCATCTTTTTGGTCGCTCCGAGCACCCGTAGTTTTGTAGTTCTTTCATTCAGACGCACAGGATTTGTTTTTGTTTATGATTTTTAATTTGTCCGGTGGGACAAAAAACATCTTTAATGTCGAGCGCTGAAACAAAAATATATTGAAGTGCCTTTTGTTTTTGATGCTTTTGTTAATGTTTTAAATCAAAGACTGTTTCTGTGTACGTAAAAACAACATGCTGTTTATTAGTGCTGGGCGGTAAACAAACAAACATTTGTGTCGCAGTATTTTTTCAGATTCTGGTGGTTTCACGGTATTTGTTTCTGCACGACTTATTATAGAATTACAGCTGCTTATTCTCATAGAATATAAAACATGCTGTTTGTTTTGTAAATGTGCAGTTATTAGTGTCACAAATTGTTGTGTTTATGGTGTAAAAGAATTAGTCGTGGGTTATTAATAGTTGTGGGAAAAGTTATAATCTAAACACGGGACGATATGAAAACTTCATCTCACGATTATCCTGCCAGAATAACTGATTGACCATTATCCTGATAATCAAAAAATATTTTTAAAACTGTTAAAACGGCACTGAAACACACTGGAATCACTTTACATTTGGATTTGTTGGGACTTTTTTTCTGGAAAAATTACGACTTTTTTTCTCCTGAAATTGTAACTTTTTCTCGAAGCTTTACAACTTTTTTTTCTCCTAAAATTGTGACTTTTTTTCTCGTAACATTCCGACTTTTTTGTGTAAACATTCCGACTTTTTTCTCAAAACATTGCGACTTTTCTGGAAACATTACGACTTTTTTTAAGAACCAAATATTAGTACTGCATCTCAGATAGTACACTGTAGTAAACTGCAGTTAATTTGTGAGTATATTCATGATATTCACGATTATCCTGATAATAGAAATTCACCCTCATTGAGTGTTTTTTATCACGATTGCACGTTAAAATCCTTTTTTGTCCCATCACTATTCTAACCGTAAGAAATACAGAAATACCTCTGAGTACACACTCTCACAGAACAATATTTGATATTTTGCTGCCTGTTGAAAAGTGTATGAGAAATGAATATGATGAATTAAAAAGCGGCGCTCCGCCCAGCACTTGTCTGTAACATCTGTTGGAAAAGAATGTTTTCTGATTCAAAGTAAAACATATTTAAGTGCCGATATTGTCACGGCTTTGTGAACGTTTGAGCAGTTTGTTTTTTAAATCGCGTGTCGTTAGTGTTTGTGTGGAGCCCTCCAAAACAAAATGATATTTAATTTGTAATAACAGAACAACCCTCTGCTGCAGAGAAACGTCTGTGACGTCTGTCTGTAAAAACAGCTGATTAACGACGAGGCTGCAGAACAAATCACAGAGCGGCGTCACATTCCTGCTGCGTCTCCTCACAGCTGCAGGTTTCTGTCAGTTTAATAACCTGCTGACTTCTGACTGTCGTCCTCTGGACACTTTAACACGCGTGACCAAATGTGCCCTGAGTCTCTGACATGTTTCACTCCTCTGACGTGTTATTATGATGCTCACATGTTCAATATTAATTTGCCTTAAACTTTGCTTCTGGTTTCTGTTAACAAACAGACATTCTTACTTTGTTTACTTTTAATGAAAAAATAAAATGTGTACAAGTATTTATGAACTGATGCTGTATGCTATTAAACTGAAGATCAAACTTCTGTCTGCTGTCCAGAGTTTTACATCTTCAATCACTTACTTATTCTGCAACAAGTGACGCTGGTAATATTATATACATATATATATATATAATAATAAATAATAAACTTTGACTTGACTTTTAAATTGCATTACTGAGCCTGCATCATGTATCAGTCACGTGTAATTATCACCGACCTGTCACGTGTTCCCACAGATGTGTTCGTCTCGTCAGCATTTTCATTCACACACACATTCACACACACAACAACACACATTCTGCACAACACACATTCTACACAACAACACACACACACATTCTACACAACAACACACATTCACACACAACACACATTCTGCACAACAACACACACATTCACACAACAACACACACACACACACATTCTACAAAGCAACAAAACAAAACAAGTCGGTTATAAAACCTTCCATCAGAAATAAAAACATTAATGGATTTTAAATCTTTTAATACTCAGACAGAAACTCATCTGCTGACAGATAAAAATGGGTTTATATAATAATACACTTTGTTTTTAGTCGTTGTTGTGTCTGTTTGTTGTGGTTGTTTGTCTGTTTTATTGTTTGTTTTTATGTCTGGTATTATATGTTTTATTTCTTAAAAGCCTGCAGAGACAAAACCTTTATAATTATAATATAATTATATAATATAATGTTAAATTACACAGCGATAGAAGACACTTTATTTAAATGTGGCACATGGATTGTTCCTGTCAAATAAATATAATAAATAAAAACAGCTCTAGCTGACAGATGATACACTACTCTTATGTCAAACAACAACATGTCGAGGTCAACAAACTATATTTATGTTTATTTATTCACTTATTTAATTCAGTTTAACCTGAAAAACTGATACAAAGTTTTACACAGTTATTCATTCACGTGATCCACTGCCCCCATTTCTGTTTCACCACCAAATCTACTTACTGTGTGTGTGTGTGTGTGTGTGTGTGTGTGTGTGTGTGTGCCTATAAGAGGAATGTTCAGTCGTTACACATTAAGCTTTAACAAACTGAAAACAACAGAAGCAGCAGAGGTAGGACACACAGTGTGTGTGTGTGTGTGTGTGTGTGTGTGTGTGTGTGTGTGTGTGTGTGTGTGCTCACAGCAAACAGGCAGCTTCCACATGTGGATGTGAGGAGGGAGGGACAATAGTGCATACCAGTTTGTAGTTCTAAATCCAGGAAATTAGTTTTAGCACTTCCTGTTTCCTCCCACAAGTCCCCCAAACCATACGACCATATATGGTTGTATATTCTGACCCTCTAATACGACCCATATGAGCGTTTTCCTAAAACTAACTAAACTAAAACTACACACTGCACCTTTAAAACTACACACTGTACCTTTAAAACTACACACTGTACCTTCAAACTACACACTGTACCTTTAAAACTACACACTGTACCTTTAAAACT